>VYZP01030517.1:0-25246 GCA_013400635.1 Hypocryptadius cinnamomeus | reverse complement strand
TGTGTGTGTGTGTATATATATATGTATATATTCACACATAAAGGAGGAAGGGTAGGACTTCAAATTACAAATTATGGATACTTTCTAGAACATTTTCTTTGAAATTTGTTATTTTGTCTTTTGGGATGTGGTCAAAGGTATATAAATTAAATCAGAGTTTGATTGTTTTACATGGCAAGCAATGTGTAGATCAAGCTGTTATGAAGGACTTACTAGCCAGTCTCTTCGGTTCCCAGATCAATGAACTGTAAAAAGAAGCATGACAAAGCTCTATAAAACTGGTTGTCTACGCAACCAGGCTTTTATATTTCTGACACTTTAATAGATCACCATTCAGAACGTTCAGAATCAATTGCACTCTACATATTGCAGAGCTTTTAGAATAACTCTACATTTCTCGACTACTGATTTGCAGTTATCAGTCTCAGAAACCAGGACTGAATCCACACTCATGAACTTTTCTATTAAGTTTAATTTCTACTACTTTGCCTATTCATGTTAGACCAGATAATTTTTTTTTCTCCTGAACGAATGTGTTAGCAATTTTATTAACCACTTTTTACTTTCATTTATGCTGCTATTTCTACTTTTTTTAATATTTTACGTTGCTTTTCACTTTATATGAGGATTTATATTATTTTCTGAGCCAGTAGTATTTAAGAAATATAAGTTTAATTTCAATTAATCTAATCTATTTGATTTTATTTATTTTGGGCACTTTTTAACACTACAGAAAAAAAAAGAATTTAAAAATAGAGGAAGTTAAGAAGTTTAGCTTTCTTAAATATCAAATGCATCTTTATTAACTCAGAACTTTTAAGAGTTTTAATTAATCCACTAAGTGAAAAATCTATTATCTATTTTGCTTTGTCTGTGATTCTCATTATTGTTTCCTCTTTTGTAGTTCTGAACATACAACTGGAGATCCATTCCAAGTCATATCATTGTTAGCATGTTCTAAGTGTTTTCATTTTTTGTATTATATTTGGGATTTCTTTATTAATGTTGTACACATGAGGGAAAAAAAATTAGATATTTGGTAAATTGAGAAATGGATCAATAGCAAAAGCAATCATCAGCAGCAATATAACATATTTGGAATATACTAAAGCATAGCTCTTTTGAACTAAACTGCATAATCTTGAGCGCTATGTAGGCATGAATACTCAGCTCATTGTGTTGCTCTAGAGAAGTGGTGAAATCAGTATGTGCATGCATGTCATGAATGACAAGGTATATTTTCTTAAATTGTTGCACACCTACTAAATAAAGACCTTTCTAGAACCATACATCAGTGATAACAAGCTGACCCTCAGAGATTTTTTCTGTGGTGGTCTAAAGCTCCTGTATAAACACTGTAGGACATTGCAACAGCTGCTATGAATGCATCTTCCATCTGGAGAAGCTTTAAACTTTTTTTAATTATTAGCTATTAGCCACTGTCTATGGCTAGAGGACTGGGATTAATACACATAAAAATATTCCGATATTTAATTTCTGATTTTTCAGAGCTGTGTACCAGTCAAAAAAAAATCACAGTTAAAGCTTTCAAACAAAAATTACACTATCCACTTGTTGGGGCTCAACCTGTGTTTCTCTCACTTCAATATCTTTTACTGAAAGTTACACAAAGAGATCCCATGAGACGCACACAGAGTGTTTGCTGAGAGTAATAATCATTTAGCCAACTGTAGTTCTAATGGATTTAATGGTGGTTTTAATCAGTCATAGAATATCCTGTGTTGGAAGGGACCCGAAATGACCATCGAGTCCAATTCCTGTCCCTGCAAAGGACCACCTCCAACAGTCACACCATGGGCCTGAGAACATTGTTCAGACACTTCTTGATCTTTATCAGACTGGTACTGTGAACACTTCTCTGGGGAACCTGTTCCAGTACCCAAACACCATCTGGATGAAAACCCTTTCCTAATATCCAGCCAAAACCTCCCATGACTCAGTTTCAGGCTAGTCCTCAGGTCCTGTCACTGGTCACCACCGAGAAGAGATCAGTGTCTGCCCCTCCCCTTCCCCTCACAAGGAACTTGCAGACTGTGATGAGGTCTCCCCTCAGTCTCCTCCAGGCTGAACAGATCAAGTGATCTCAGGCACTCTTCATACACAACTTCCCCTCCAGATCCTTGCTCATCCTCATGTCTCTTCATTGGCCACTTTCTAATAACTTTAGAACCTTCTTATACTGTGTCACCATAAACTGCCCCCAGGACTCAAGGCAAGGACACCCCACTGTAGAGCAGAGTGGGACAATCCCCTCCCTTGCTCAGCTGGCAATGCTGTGCCTGATGCCCCCCAGGACTCCGGTGCCTCTCCTGGCTGCCAGGGCACTGCTGCCTTGCTCCCAGTTCCCTTTTTGTAGTACTGCTTTGCAGCATCCTGCTCCTCAGTCTGTTTGTACATCCAAAGTTGCCCCATTCCAGGTGCGGAATCTAGCACTTGCCCTTGTAAAACTCCAGAGAGCTGGTGATTGTCCAGCTCTCTAATTCTTCAAGTCTCTTACAAATCTTTTCTGCTCTTGAAGAAGTTGCAATTCTTCCCAATTTAGTATCATGAGCAAACTTAATTAGCATAACTTTGAGTCCTGCATCCAGTTCATTAATGAAGATGCTGAAGAGCACAGGGTTATGGCAAGACAAGTCAAGAGTCTTATTTCACTCCACTCACTACAGCCGGGTTTGTGCCCAACCTGTAAGCCAGATAGTTACCCATCACATGCTGAGTTTATGCAGCTCTGGACATTTTGTCCAGACAGATATTATGAGAAAGAGTATCAGGTATTTTGCTGATTAAATCAACTTATTTTTTGTCTTTCTTTCTTGTTTTCTTGCCTTCTTGCTTTCTTTCTCTTCCTGTGTCAACTCTTTAAAGTAAAATACTTTGGAAACCTAGAAGAAAATTAAAGTATTGCCAGTACTGTACCTTTTTTGTGTACTACATGTAACATAAGCTAGTAGATGGATTTGCAGGCAAAAAAAGCATCTGAAGGTCTTAAGAATATTTTTGTACATTTGTCTTAAATTACTTTGATTTGAACAAAAATGTTTTTGCAAAGTCTTCCAGTATTATTCCTTTAAGATTATGTAATTGTACTCTGGGAAGACTGGAGGCAAACCCTAACCTAAACATATTACATGGGCTTTGTTATTTACTAAGTGGTTACTTATTTATTTCCCATATGTTCCTCTAAGTCCCTTATCAATTATCCTTGAGCTTCCAAGTTGAAGCTGAAATACAAAAGTGCTCTATCATCTCATGTTCTTCTTTGCCTAAGGAGCATTGAAGTTTTAGTCCTTAATGCAGTGCCCCAAGGCTGTAGTCTAACATTATTATGCATATTATACACTATTGCCTAGGCATATAATGAGACACATTATACAGTAACCAAATATTTAACTAAATGTAATGGGTAATGACATTGGAGTAATATTTGCTTAGTTGACAAATCTCTTGATTAAATAAACTCATCAATTTAATTAAACTATGTGATGGATACTCTCATTCCAACACAGTTTTCCATAGAAATTTCAGGGATGGGACCTTCCTTAAAAAAAAAAAAAGGTACCACTTTCAGGAACCTTTCCATAAAAATAAATATAATCATTCCTTAAGTAGAATTTTCAGCACCTTTCATATTAGCTAAATTATCAAGAGTTTATTCTTCTGCTTATTACACTCAATTTAGAAAACCACAAATGGATATGATTCAGGAATAGTTGCTGTACATGGAGAGAATATATACATACATATATATATATATATATATATATACACACACACACATGTATATATATAAAATATATGTTCATGATTTCAATTTAAAATATCAGTCATGTTTATGACTGAAATTTAAAATATCTGTCTTTATGTATAAATGTAGCACAGGAGGAAAAATTACTGCAACTTGCTGACAGCATGGTGGACATACCTGAATGATATGATTCCCCGCCTCTCTTTTCCTCTACAGATTATTCTTCCATTTTGTGCTGGAAGATCTTGAATATCTGGAAACTCTCTCACTTCTAAAAACTTTATTGCCACAGGATGAGTTGGGACCTTAGGTAGTACATGAGAAGCAGTTTCTAATCAATCATCATGTGTAAAAGTCTGCAAAAGTCTCATGTTTTGAGTTACTTTTCTATCAGTGGCCCAAGTTAATTTGGAGTTGATACCCTTCAAATCTGCTATATTTGCCATTTCATTCAAATAGTTGTCTTCTAAAATGTTCAAAATTTTACAATGTCATTTATGTATTCACTTCTGCAGTAACATTGTCTAAAATACTGCCAGTGCCTCACATATAAAGAAAATATTTAAACGTCTGTTCCACGGTATTGTCAAATGATTAAAGTGAGTTCAGCTGGAAAGATTTTAAGTGTTAGGAACTCCTCAGGTAGAGATTGTTGTTTCCTCATTTGAATTTTAATAATAGTTTTATTAATGAAATAATGCAATGCAACAAGACCAAATAGCGAGTGGGAAAGACAATGTGCACGCTATGGGTTTTATTCAGCTAGATTGCTGAGAACTGGTTAGCAGCTGTAGATATTAAATATATGTCTGGCTTGTTGTAGTGGGTTTATAGTAGTGGTGCTGGCCAAATGCCTATGCACCTAGTAAAATTATTTACTCCTTTTCTGCTGCGAGATAGGGTTAGGAGAAGAGCAAAGCAGGCTCAAACTTTAAAAGCGTCTAAAGAAAACTTTATTAACATAACTAAAAGAAGAATAGTAAGAATCAAATAAACCTTTGAAACAGTTTTCCTCTCCCCAACTCCTCTTTCCTTTCCCACTGACAACGTAAAGAGACAAAACCTGGTATTTTCAGTCAGTTTACCACCTCTAAAAATAATCTTTCTTCAGTTCACCTAGGGAGAAGCGTCTCTCCTGTCATGCCATGGAGACTTCTCCACAAGAAACAGTTCTCTCGTGGCTTTGATGTCACAGCAAATCAGCCGTCCAGAAAAAAATTGAAATCTGACCACTATGTAAAAAGTCCCTCCCCTCGACTTACAGCTTTGCCCACTACTGTTTTTGAAGTATCAATCTTCAGCTAATGGGGTACACTTTTAACGGTGATCTGTTCAAAAAGTAAAGGGTCTCTTCATCTGTTTCTAAGATCATCTACATCTCTGGGAACAGAGATTTTCTTCATTTTGCCTGCATGCAAAGGGTCTTCATCACTTTTTTTTCTCTCTGTTCCAGTTTTCCTTTTGATCCCAGGTACATCAACATCTGTTTGCTTCAGAATGGATGCTTTTTCCCATGTCTTACAGTTGGAATGCTCCATCCACCCATGTTTTTTCATTAATTACCTGGATAGTCTAGGGTATCATAGTCCATCACCATGGCTATTCAAAAGAATTTCAGCCCAAGATTAATGCATCTCCCCATCCTCCTCCCATGTGAGACTTGACTCAGATCTTTACTGACCTTGGTATCTTCATGTTGTCTTCTACACATTTTCACTCTTTCCTTTTCTTTCACTCAAGAGAGAATTGAATGTTTGCAAGTTTCATCTGCGCAGTAAAAGAGTTAATATCTTGCCCGGGCCTGCAGACAGTCGTTATCTCTGCTGGGAGTGGCCAGCGCTGCTTGCGATGAGTGTTTCTTCAGTGGCCGTGCTGGGGGAAAGCAGCTAGGATCTCAGTAGCCAGGCTTTAGCTCAGTGGCAAGCCAATGGCCTCCCCTTTCCCTGCCTGGCAGCCACTGGGGGCCCAGCCCCCCAGCAGAACCCACCCAGCCCGGCCTGACTGTGCTGGGATGCCAGGCTGGCCTGTTACCTGTTCCCAGGCTGGAAGAAAGAGTGCTTTTCCCAGTCTTGCTGGTCTTTAAAATGTGTGTCATGGAGGCATATTTAACTTTTTAAAATGGTTTAAGCAGGTGTCAATCCTCAAAACTAGTTACTGATTGGTTTTGCTAGGCACAGAGAAAGCTCTCAGCAGGTTCTCTTAGAAAATCGCTTCCATGGTTGGCGAAACCAGCATACTGGCTTTTTTGGGTTTAATATTTTTTATCCTAAATGAGCCTATTTCAAGAGTTGAAAGCATTTTGTGACCTGAATCAAAACACATTGGGAGACCATAAGGATATTTTTGCCTCCTACCTTATTCCCCTTCCCTCTCTCTACTTCTTAACCAGCTGCTGTAGAAAGTGTAAA
The DNA here is from genome assembly GCA_013400635.1 of Hypocryptadius cinnamomeus. Classification (NCBI taxonomy): domain Eukaryota; kingdom Metazoa; phylum Chordata; class Aves; order Passeriformes; family Zosteropidae; genus Hypocryptadius; species Hypocryptadius cinnamomeus. The sequence continues at coordinate 19,072 of VYZP01030517.1, read as the reverse complement.
AATACTTCCATTCTCGAAGCAGGTGTCATTTCAAGATCTATTAATCTGCTGTATTTATCTCTACTGTATCCTTTTTGCTGCACACTGCCTAGCATGAAAACCAGCTCTGCTTTCCTTTCACTTAATGTTCTTGCTGACATAGTGCTGTGCCAGAAAGACAGACATGAATGCCAGTAAACTAGTACCTGATGACATAAATAGTTTTGTGACTTGTAAAGCCAGGCAGTAAAATCTAGGCAATGGCTCTACCTTTTTTATCATCTATATGAACATATATACCTCTGAGTTGTAGTGACTCTGTTTCAAGCTGTTTCCAAAAATAAATTGTGTTAGCACTTGAAGAGTGTGACTAAAATGCAGAATATTTTCTGTTGTTCAGTATGGTGGGGTGGAGTGCAATTTTTACCCTTTCCTGTAGGAGATAACTACAAGTGCAGCAATTGAAATAAGAGGCTGAACATCAGTATCTTGACTGAATTTTGACTATATATGATAGACCACCTGCTGAATTTTGACTATATATGATAGACCACCTGCTTAGTCACAAAAAAAAATTACTTTGATATACACAGTTTTGGAATTTTAGTAGTGATCAGCATAAATGGAAATGATAAATTTTCAAAGCCATTCATACAAGATGTCTTTCATTTACTCCTTGATGCTGTGTAGTGTAATCAGACTTTTAAAGAGAATATTTTCTCCCACTGTACAAGACTTTTTTTTTTTAATAGTGCAATAAGGTTTGTAGGGGTCTGTTTGGAAAAACGTAGTTATCTTGGGAGATGATTCACAATTTATTTCCCCTTGCCTGGAGGCTTTCCTCTTAATAAGTTTTCGACCACAAGGTTTTAAAAGTTAATAAAAATAGAGGAAAACTTTCTCTTATTTTTTGAAAACCTGCAGTTTATGACCACCTGGCAGTCTAACATAGAATAAAGATGGTGGAGCTATAAAAGACAAGGATTGACAGAATTCTGTGGAAAGTTCCAAAATTAACTGCCATCCGCCATTTTTACTGATAGAAAAAGTTCAGAAATTTTTATTGTTTCCTAAGGCCATAATGGTCACAGCCTTCTAAAATTTCTAATAGTCTAGTTAAGCACTGATCACAGATGGCATCTTCTTGAACTGCCATTTTGAGACCTATAGTTTACCATATAGGAAATTATTTCAGAAATAAAATGAAGGTGAAGAAATTAGATTTTGGATAATATGTCAATTATCAACCAGTGCAAAGTTTATCAAAACACCATAAGTAACTCAACAGTTAAATTCTTTAAGTAGAAGCCTTTAATCTCTGTAGCTTCTTGGATTTGCACTTATTGTCCCTTTTATCTTGGTCAGCTCTGATTCCTAAGCATTAACTACAGTTATTTTCAACTGGTAATATCACATTAGACTGGGTTGGTTTTTGCTTATGAAATCTGCTAGATTTTAATTTTTCAGAGATTCTTTCTCCAAAGGTTCTGGTATAAGGTTATTAAAATTGTCTCATGACTTCCAGCCTAAATGCCATTAGTGCAAGAACCAAGAATTTGTGTACTCAGATTCAGGGTAGTTACTTTCCAGCCTGGGTCATGGATAAGCTTTATAAGAATTAGAGCTATTTACAAAAAAATTGTGATGTGAACTTTGTGGACATTCCCTGTTGCTGCAGAGGAAATGCAGATTCTCTGTCACAGAGAGACTTCATCCTGACAGTGACAGTAGACAGATCATGGAATCCTTTTTGCACTCTTTCTGTACATGTTTAAAGGCCTTTTTCTTTCATACAGTTAAACATACTGTCAGCTTCAAAATAATCATATGGACTATTATTTTCCTTGAGAAAGATAAACTGAATTTCTCAGGTTTCTGTTCCCTAGAAAATACAGACCCAACATCAACTGTGCCAAGCACAAAGATGAAATATGTGATGAAATGTCATTAAATCTTATGCACATTCTTTTGATTCAGGCCTGTGAAAAAATGGAGAGGGACAAAATAGGAACGGGACAGAAGGCAACATATAACAGGAAAACAAAAAAGTAGTGTCTGTTCCAAGTCCACATCTATACTGCAAATCTCAGAAAGCCTGCTTTCTAAAATATACAGGCACTATGCATGCACAAAAAAAAAAAAAAGAAACAGTTTCCATTTTCTAATCTATTAATTCCATGTCCCCTTCTGCTATTTCAAATATTGGTAAATTTTAGAGTGTGTATCTTACTCTTATTTTTTATCTCGTCCTGATGCATCTGCTCTTTTTTGATGAATTCTGCAAACTCTGCCTGAAGCATATCCAGTGCTAAAGGTATGATGCCCTGAAGGTATTACTGGTATCTGAGAATTTTTTTCTAGAAGAATATGTCTGAATGTTAGAGAATTCTAAGGAGAATCGTTTCAAGGATAAGCCATGTCTATCCAGACATGTTAGTGAAGCAGCTACGTACTGCCTGGAGGCCTCACTCCTGGAAATCCATATGTCAATATGGATAGGAATATGAAAATATTCCTAACTGTATGCTGATAAACCACTTGGGACCTGAGCAAAAAATACTTTTCAGGAAAAACAGATGAGAACACATTAAAGAGATGCTGCTTATGATCTTTTAAACTGCCCAATAAATGATCTTGTAAACTGTCCAGTAACATATTGCACTTTCTTGGGGGTATGGCTAAGCAAAAGTGAAAGTAAGCCAATTGCAAGGATTGTCAGGAGAAGCAGAGAGCAGACGAATGAAAGAGCATCACTTTGCAGCAGACTGTACAGCATATTGGCCTTCTCTAACAAAAAACTGTTCTTTTATTACCTATCTTTCGCTAATGATCCAGTATCAAATATTACCCTTACAATATCAGATCTGAGAGAAATGAAGACCAGCTCCATGAAGACATAGTTTACTTTGCAGAATGGTAGAAACAGTAACTTCAGACAGTAAGATGAAGGTGAGGAGAATGTTTGAATACTGACATAAATATAATATTTTGGGTATCAAAGGTACAAAGAGGTTGGACTACTGCATCCAGCTTTGGAGCCCTCAGTATGAGAATGACATGGACATATTGGAGAGAGTCTGGAGGTGGGCCACAAAATGATCAGCACAATGGAACACCTGTCTTATGAGCAGAGAAGGAGAGAGGGATGTTTAGCATGGAGAATAAAGAATTCTGTGAAGATCATACTGCAGCCTTTCTGTACTTAAGAGGGCCTTACAAGAAAGATGACAAAAGGGTTTTTAGAAGCATAACAGTTAAAGATTCTAAACTAAAAGGGGGTAGATTCAGGCTAGATATAAAGAAGAATTTTTTTAATTATGAGATTGGCGAAACACTGGAAAATGTTTTCCAGACTGAGCAGCTGTCTGTGGGGCTTAGTTACCAGCTGGGATTAACATCATGTTAGGTATGAAGTTGGACTCAATGATCTTAAAGTTCTTTTCCGACTTAGATGATTCTACAATTCTACGTTCCTATAAAAATGAGGACTCAAACTTTTCAGCTGTTGATTTGACTATTTTCATGTGTCAGGAGAAAGGACTGCTGTTCTTCCAGCAAGTCCTTGCATGAAGTTTCAGGAAATACAAAGACTATAATTTTCAACACTGAGTTTTGTTCTTTGCTTAGAATGACAAGCATGTTTCATTGTGATTTATGGCCCCTCCATAAAAATAAACATAATGACCCCATAGCATTTTAAGACTCCTTCTTTTGTTATTTGGAATGATAGAAGTGTGAATATAAGTGAATAAAGAAAAGGAGAGGAGATAGAGAGAAGAGGCTGTATCAGTTCCATATACAGGCAAGTGGAAGAATTGCTGCTAAGTGACAGTTTCAGAGCTCTAAAGGTTTGCTGGGGACATAAAGGCAAATAGGCATCTGTCATTCGATGACTGAACAGGAATGCTCTTTGGAGTTATACTTTGAAGTTGGCTGTTAGAATATCAGAGTACAGGCATTGGGTATTATATCCTGCTTGCTGCAAGGACACAAGCCTGCCTGGCATAAAATCACACTCCATCAAGAAGTTCAGCCATTGGGTGGTTGTGTATTTGATTTAATTTAAGAACAGTTAAAAGTCATTCAGCACATTAACATGACTACAGCATTTATCTGTTTTAGGAAGAATTCCAAGATGAGCATTGGAAAAATTACTGAGCACTGGAAAATCACAAACAGAAATTTCATAAGCTTTCTATGCCAAAACCAGAAAACTAGAGAATGGAAGATGTGATACAGGTCTGTAATTTCACTTCTGACTTTATTAATTTGCATGCTCATTTTTACTGGCTCACATATTTTTGTTACTCAAAGATGAGATTCCCATTTTGAAATAACCATGTAATAAGATAGCTAATAAGTTTACATTTATGAGGTTGTTTGGATTTTTTGATAATTTGTATTTTGTTTAATGTGTGCAACATAATAAAATTGCTTTTCTTTTTTTTTTTTTTTTTAATCTGGAGTACTGAAATATTCATTAATTCCTTGTGGGGGGTTGTTTCCTTCATAGCTACACTGTATCTGTTTATTTTCCAAAACTGTCCATTGAAAAAATTTAAAACATTACTACATAGATATTTATGACAAACTGATGATATTTTACAACCTCTTCTGGAGAGAGATAAATTATATCCCCCAGACTTTTTGCTGAATTAGTTATGTTATTTTATGGTTATTTTATGGGTATTTTATGTTATTTATATGGTTATTTTATGTTATTGTCATGCTTTGAAAGACAGGTGTCTGCTAAGGAAGGCAGAAGCCTCCCTTGGAATGGAGAATATAAACCCCCTCCCTCTGAATTACTGTAAATTTGAAATTAAGGGGGTGTCAAGCAAAGATATGGGAGTAGGAATAACAGTTCTTTACTAGCGTGTATAACAAGGCAAACAAACAACAATAACAGTGGCACTAACAACAAACAGAACCAAGGACCCGGTAAAAATATCCTTGGCTGCCGGCACTTTCTCCTAAGGCGCAGTTACGGTCACAGCCGCCAGGAACGTGCAAAAATCCCACGGGATGTATCAGAAGTATCTACAGAGTGGAGAAACCCAGAGCAGTAGTGAAGAGAACAGCGGGAGTGGGACAGCGGCAGCCCGGCTCTGAGCAGGGCAGGGAGAGGCGAAGCCCGGGATTGCCGGGGCACACGAGCAGATGGGGATCGGTCCCTCAGGGCTGAGCTCCAGCAGCGCCGGTGAATTCCCCCCGCAGAAAGCGACAGCCTGGACTCCTCCTCTGATGCCAAAGAGCGAGAGGGAGCAGCTGCCCCCAACCCGGTCTTTCCCCTGTCCCCCATTCTCGAGGTATCTCTATCCCCGCCGAGAGAACCTCAAAAACACCAGAGGAGCTCCCCCTCCCCACTGTCTCAAGCACCCAGCCATCGGTCCTTCTTAGCAGCTCAATGGGAAAAAATTCCACAAGTAACAAAGGAAAGAAAAGGAAAGGGAAAAAATGCCACCCAACCCCCAACAGTTTTGGCCAGAATTGTGCTGAAAGTGATATTTTATCAAGCTGGACTATTTAGACTTTTTTTTTTTTTTTTTCCATGTCTAGGTTACTGCATGTGAAATTCTGGAAAGAGGAAGAATAGAAAATTGTAGCAATTACCTTGCCTTGTGAATTTAATGCTAAATAATGTTCTTTTTGCATTCACATTTATCATAGCTACCCTGAAGCTATGGCGGTTTCGAAGGAAAGAACCTAAATCACGCAAACTTAAAATACCTGGGGTCTTTGGACACTGCTCCTACACGGAGTGATTTAACTCTCTGCAGTCTGCAAAATGAATCTGAGACTTCATAAACATCCAAAGCCAGTGTATGCTGAGTAAGTGAACCTAGCATCTGACATTGCCCAATGAGTCCAGGACTTGGATTTTACTTTCTTGGTCCTTGAGGAAACACCCACCAGTTGCATAATTTCACTAAATAAGAGTAATAATTAAATGTGCACAGAAATCAAGTGTATCAGATAGAACTTTGTGGGTATGGAAAAGCTAATTTCTGATGGAATGAAAATAGAGTGCACCTTATCTTGTTCAATTTGAAATTTAACAGTATATAGTTACTCCATAATCATGGAATCCTTTTTACACTCTTTCTGTACATGTTTGAAGGCCTTTTTCTTTCATACAAAAGTTCATATCTGGCCATGAGTCTCATGCAGGGATATGTACAATTCCTCTTACTCTTCAGGAATTATGAATCTTCAAACTATTTATGTGAAAGCTGTGGAAAGAAGACAAACAGATCATACCTTTCCAAATTTAAAGTATCTGAACTTGCACTGCAAGTAGTGATATAATTTTGATGCGTTGTTTTGGATATTTAGGAATATTTATTAAAAACATTTTATAGTGAATATTGGCTAAGATTTTGCTGTGAAAAAGGGATAGATTTTGTGCTATCTGAATCCATAGCACCGTAGCAAGGACAAATTTCAGGTGATTTGACACTGTGACCTGAATGAATTGGATTTTAGCTGAAAGGTAACACCAGAATGTACAGCAAATTCAAGTCAAAGAACATTAGGATCTGAAAATAGAACATTAATGAATTTTATTATCATGGGAAGGTAAGCATTTTAAAAAAAATATACAAGGGTTTTTAGAATTTATTTCTATTTTTTTTTCACTCTGGCAAAGCTGAGTTGAAAGAATGTAAAACGCCTTCGGTGATTTTGATAGAAATTCTATAATGCATGGCAAATGCACTGAGGCAAAGTGGTGAGTATTTAAGAAATACTTGAACAGACTGCAAGTTAAATCCATTCCTGTTTAAATTTAAACAGCATAAAGGTTGCAAAAGGCCAACATGATTAAGTAAAGTGATATAAAGAGCAGTTGAAGCAAGAAGTGAAGGATGTTAAAAATATATACATGGCATAGTAAAGAACAGGATCTAAAGAAAATATGCAGAAGAAAGCTAAACTGAGACCTGCAGGAAAAAAGTAGAATACTGAAAGATGAATTACCATAATGCTGAAATAAACAAAGGCTCCTTCAAATACCATGGCAATAGAGAGTTGAAAAAAGAGATAATTGCCCTTCTAACCAAATTACATGATAATTTTAAGATTGGAAATGTGAGATTAATCAGTAATCTTATTTTCAGCCTGGTTTCCTGAGAAATATGTTTCACGTGACCATTTTGGCTGTCATTACTTTTCAGTAGCTTTTGAAGAATTAACTGTTTCAGCCATATTTGACAGTGAATTGGAGGACCTTTAAAATACCTGCATTTTTTGTGCTAGCTGGCAACAGTTGCTGCTGAAAAGGAAAGGTTATGATGTGCACTGACAGCTGCTGTTTTAACCAGATGCTTGTTGAGACTCCATGTACTACCTGATTACTCTACGGTTAAACCCAGACTTCCATGAGCCATTTCTTGCCAGCCAGGAGACAGAGGATAGAGCTGACAGCATTTTGGAAACAGCTGGGCTAGAGGCAGGGGTTGGGAGTGCTGCAGTGGAAGAGGAAGCAGGTCACAGCAAGGGTGTGTATACAACATATGTATGGATGCAGGAGCAGATGGTGGAAGGTGGTTGCATCAGGGAGCTCTGCCTGGTTCCCTGTAAGAGGTTGGTGTTATGAACCAAAGAGATTATTCTGTGCTGAGGGGAGGGAAGAATTAACTCCCTTTCCTATCTATTCAGAAAACTGTGTATAAGATCTGAGATGCTGGATCATATTGTTTTTGATTGCTGTGAATGCGTCAGAGAAAAATTTTACTCTCTGCTGTCTAACCAGATAGAAAGTGAAGTTAATAATAAATTCATTAAGTGGTTTTCTGGACAGTAAACTCAGACTTTTTAGATTTTCTTTGGTGTTATATGCTCTTCAGAAAAAATGCAAAGCAAATAGTGTGGTTGTAACCTGTTTTGGATCCTAATAGATTAGCACCCAGCTATGTATTTCTATCTAAACTACAGGGTGCTCTACCCACATGTCCTGTTCTGCTTCTTCACATTGCTTAAAAGCTATTTAATTCCTGACACTTTTATTTTTAGCTGAATAATTCATGAGAAGAAAATGGACAACAGGACTTGAAAGGCTAAAATAGAGGAGAAAAAAGCACAACAAAGCTCTGCTCTAGAACTGCTTTAGTGCAGTTTGTGTTTCTTCTCTGATATGAAAGCTTGAATAATTGACACATTTACATTTTGTTTCCATGCTTCACGTATGGTAATAGAGGGGAAAATCTTGTAGGAATTTGCAATAATTTCATCAGTGGGATATAAATGAGAACAGGATTAAATCTTCATTTATAATTTCTAGAAATTTCTCTGCTAGTATTTAGTCATACTAATTTCTTGCACTTTAGTGGAACTTGGCTATTCCAGATCATCAAGTCTAGCTTCTCTTATTTGAGGCAACAGCATCCTAGAACCACTTCTACAAATTGATGAAGCTAATTGATGAAGCCATCTTATTGCCTAGGTGTTAGCTCATTGGACTCCTTACATTTAACAGATGGGGGCTTAGACAATGTTATTTTATGTCATGTCATGATTGTACAAGAGTTGATAAGGATTTTGGTTTAAAAATGGCTTGTTTTCTGGATTTAAATTTCAATAGTACAACACAATGTATACTTAATGAAAATCCAAAATTGTCAAAATTAATATTTAGAAGGTTAGTCACTGTAAACTGTGATACATGAATTCAAAGGACTGCATGTCATTATTTCCAAAGTTTTAAAACTGCAGTTACAATGATTTAAGTTTATCCGCAAAATAAAAATTCATGTTTGGTTTAATGATATAATAATACAAAAAAAAAAAAAAAGTTCTGCAAGGTAAATTTTTCCACAACCTTAAAAAATTGATTATTACGTGATATGGTATGGCAATTTTTCTTGCATTTCAGAATTTGTGATGCAACAGCTGACTGTGCACAAATGGGTTAAGCTCATAGCAGCTTTATTTCTTTTATTGAGTTCTATTCTGTCCAATATTTATGAAAAAACTTGTATTAAACAATGTACTATGCAGAGTATGATTTTGTATAACTGTTTTGTATAATTTTCCAACAAAATATATAAAAAGCCTCAAGTCTTATATTTTCTTGAGATGTTAATACAGAAAAAACAACAAATCCTGCTGCCTACATAAGAAATCTGTTGTTTATTTGTTTAAAAAGAATACCTCTTTTTCTTACTGGTAAACATTTTGGTTGTACTATTTTTAAGGAATGTATAGGACTTTGGTTGCATAATTTGAATCTCTTAAGTTTAAATTTCTTCTTAATAGTTCTCTGTGTTGTTTAAAGTTTCTAGCAGCATTTGGGTTTTTTGGCCAAACTCTCCAGTTACCTGAGCTGAACGTTATTACTGTTGACTGAAACAACAGCTTTGAAAATCTACATTTAGTTCAGTCTCAGTGTTCAATTTCCTCTAAGCAGACCAAGTAGAGTTCTGTTTCTTTTTTTTTTTTCTTTAATTATTTGTTGAGGTATACCATTTAGGAGTTCCTGAAAGAAGAGCAAATTTAGGCAGCATACAGTCAGAAGATAACTTAGAATTGTACTTATCAGCTTGACATTTCACTCAATCTCCCACCCAGATCAAAATCTTGTCTTAGTAAGAGTCATACACCTGCTTGTCCATGAATGATAATTATGCAGTTTAAACCACAGAAAAAAAAAAAAAAGAATTAAGAAAACGCTGTTGTCTTGGATTTTACATTGATCAGCTGTGTTACATTTTTTGTTTCTGTACAGAGCCTCTGGGCTTTGTACAGAAACATGGGCCATTCCTCTTCATTGACAAGGCTTAGGTCTTATATTCTGTATACCTTATAATGCATATATTATAGATTTTACACTGAAAATGGAGTTTGCTGTATTTTTAACACAGCATGTTAAAAGACATTGTATGAAAGTGACTTTGTTTGTCTAGGTAACATACTGTTTGTACATTCTTTCTTAACCATGTTGTTAGTACTCAATTTTTGTATTTAATCCCATCTAATGAAATGACCATGTCTAATGAAATTGTTTAATGAAATGACCATGCTCTGAACTGCAAGAACAACAACAAAACAAAACAACTGCTAAGGAAAAGAAATCAGAACAGTAAAATTGAACTGCTTCTTTTACATTTCCTGATTCTGTGGTCCTTTTTGAATTTGGGATTAAATTTTTCTCTTTTTTTTCAACACAGGGAGTAATTATATAAATTTTCTGATTATATGAATTTTATAAAATTTTCATAATTTTCTAGTTCTGCTCAGATGTAACCAATAGTCTTTTCAGCCTGATGTATTTTTAATTCAATTGTATTTGGCTCAAAGAAACATATGAATAGCCCAAATGAGTCACACAAAAGGTTATCTTGTCTTTATGAACTTTGGAGATATAAATCTATGTCTCATTTCAGGCAAGCAGTTAAGCAATCATTGCCCAAGGCAGTGCAAGGAAAGACAGTAGGATATTTCACTCAAGCAATCTCCTAGTTTCATGCAAATCAAATATGTTTTAATGTGACAATTTAAACATCAGTAATGTTACATTTGATTACCTGTATATAAATAAGAGCTTCAAGAAAACTGATTATTGCAATTTTTCTACTGTAAGATGTTTATATTGTAAGATGTTGAGCCATAATAATCTAAATTTCTGCCATGAATGGTTCCTGGCTTTATGTTATTTCATCTCTGATCTTCTCAGTAATAGCTGTAATAATCAGAAAACATCCTTGGCACTATAATATTGAAACTTCTCTAGGAAAACAGTAAGAATTTTTCTATGAAATTGATAAAATAGAAAATTTCTTTTGAAAAAATCAAAAAGGAGTGTGAATTAAGTGTGCTTAACTTTGTCATACATTAAATGATGAAGCTAACTAACCAATTTTCTTATTTTATATACAATATACCTTATTTTATAACTTCAGGCTTATTTGTTCCAAAGGTTTAGAAAGTCCTTACACAGGTAGTAGGTGGCATAACCATCTCAAAAGAAGAAATATTATGCCTCTGTTATTACACATTGCATTTAGAGTTCTTGTATTGTATTTTACTATATTAAAATGCATTTTAGTCTCAAGATCCAAGATTTTAAAGATTTTAAATGCATTTTAGTCTCAAGATTTCCAAGATTTTAAATGTTTGCAATCGTAAATTTATCTGGACATTCTAATTAGATGCAGGATCCCATCAGGTGAGATGGTAAGAATCATAATAGATGATGTCTTGAGGAACAGTGTTTCTGATAATTCATGTCACATTACTCAACCTGTCAGTTAGATTTTAAGAAATTCTCAGTGTTAAATCTGAAAACATTAAGTTCTATTTGAGTGAAATCTGGTGTTTAATGCTAGAAGTAATTTAAAGTCAGTAAAAAAGTTATTGCTTCTGTATCTGTAGTGATTTCTTCACTATTTGTTAGCTACTTACCCTTGAAGAGAATATTGATTTGGTCTTATGTCCCATAAATATCTTTTAGACAAAGACATGTTGTATGTTTGCACTGCTTTTATGTGGTACTCTATGCACTTGGAAGTTTTCTTTAGGATTACCTAACAAGTTAACTGAGACCATCTATGCAGCGGAGAAGATCATGCAGTTACATGTTAACTAAAAGCAGCTGGGATTCACCCCTTCCATTCAACATTGGGAATAATAAAAACCAACACCAACAAAGAAAAGGCACAGTGTATTTATTTATTGCTAGGACTACAAGTCCTAGCACTGTTAAAAATTATATAGAAAATAAACTAATATACTACTAAATCCATATAAACTACATTAAGTAAATGCAAAGTGGTGATTTATGCTTCTAAATAGGTGAATGCACATAACATGCAACCTGGCATTTCATAAGTAAAAAAATTGCGACATCATCCAACTTACAAGAAAACTTTGGAGATATATATCTATATATCCCATCAAGGATATTTCTGTCAGATTTTTACTGTCTTTAAGTAATTTTTGACTAATGGTTTCATTTCCATAAGATTTGCTATTTCTATACTTTTCATCAGACATTGGTTTTGTGAATTGTATGTCAACATGCAATTTTATCACTGTAAACCAAGTAATTTCATTTCAAATTCCAGCACGTCAAATGAAAGCGGTAGCCACATGAAATCAATACAGCCCACAGCAACATTTCTGTGTTCATCAGTCCTTATGGATTAAGGTTCTTTACAAAATTACATTGCCCAAATAAATGAAGATTTTCTTAAAGCATAACTTCAAAAGAGAAAGCCATTTTATTTACATATATCTGAAAAACACACTCAGACAGTATCTATAGGAGTAATATTATTATATTCCTTAACTGTAACTCTGTGTGACCAGATTTTCTGTGAGATCATATTTTCTGGGCAGATGAGATTATTTTAGACTTTTTTTTGAGAGAGAGAGAAACAAATAGTCTAAGAATTTCTGTGCTGGTTTTATCATCGGAACCACCATGGAAGTGAGGGGGGTTTTTGAGAGGAGCAGCTGAGAGCTTCCTCTGTGCCTGATGAAACTAATCAGTGAGTCATTTTGAATATTGACACTTTGTTAAACCACTGAAAAGTTGAACACGCCTCTGTGAACGCATATGTTAAAAAATCCTGGGAATTCTCTCTTCTTCTGGCCTGCGAGCAGGTAATAAGTGGGGCCAGGCCCCACTGGTGGCCGGGCAGGCCAGGGGAGGTCACAGGGCCGAGGCCCGGCCTTGCTGTGGCTGTGGCTGTGGCTGTGGCTGTGGCTGCTATCATCTTTGCTGATACTAAGCCCTGTCCTGCCGCCAGCCCAGGCCAAGCCGGATCCACCCGGCCCCAGGAGCAGCTGAGGCTGGGGCTGGCTGGGCTAAGATTCTGCTGCCATTGAGGTTTGTCTGCAACCATGGGGCAGGGGAAGGAGAAGCCAGGTGTGCTGCTGCTGTGGTCTAGCCTGGTTACTGAAATCTTCTACCATAAACAGCTCCGCCACTGCTCATTAGAAATGACATGACCATTTGTAGGCTTGCATGAGATATTAACTCTTTCAGTGCACAGATGAGACCCACAAGCATCAATTCTCTCTTGGCTGAGAGAAAAGGACAGAATGAGAACACAAAGAAAAACAGCATGAAGACACCAAAGGTCATTGAAGAAAAGAGTCAAGTCCCAGATAGGAGGGATGAGGAGATGCCTTGATTTTGGAACTGAAATCCTTTTGTAAAGCTATGGAGAATAATGTAATTGATACACCAGACTCTTTTTCCCTGTAACTCATAAAAGTATGGAGAGATGAAGTTTTCAAATTGTAGGTATGAGTAAAGCTAAAACAACCAGATTTTAAGGTAGTTGTAATCCTGTAAGAAGTTTGAACAGAGAGAGAGTGATAAAGACCTTTTGCCCTAGGAAAAGAAGAAGAAAACCTTTGTTCTCAGAGATAAATAAAGAAAAGCTTTGCTCCTATACAATTCATCTTTAAAATAGTACCCCATAAGCTGACATCTCCAATAAACACAGCTGTAGGAAGAGCTGTGAAAATGAGAGGAACTTCACGATTGCAGATTTTCTATGCACCTGTTATTTGTGGAAGTTAAAAGCCATGAGAGAACTCTTTTCTTGTGGAAAAGTCTCCATAAATTAACAAGAGGGACTCCTGTCTCTAAGTGAACTGAAGAAAGACTGTTCTAAAAGTCTGAATAGTTTCTGTATGTTGTTAGTGAGGAGAAAAAAAAAAAAAAAGTCATGGGGGAGGAGTATTCTAAAAGTTTTATTCTGATTCTTATTATTCTTTTAGCTTCTTTTAATAAACTTTTCTTTATACCTTTTAAAAGTTTTGAACCTGCTTTCCATTCTTCCTAATCCTATCTCACAGCAAGAAATAAGTATATTCTAGTGGGTGCACTGGTGTTTAGCCAGCACTGAAACCAACCACATTAATTGGTACATTAGCCAAGAAATCTCAAATTGGCAAACCAAACCACTCCAACTACCCAAAGAAAACTTTTTGATACCCAGCAGCATTTTTTGATAAAAAATTAATTTAGAGTAAATTAAGCAGAAATACATTTTTTACATCCTAAATAGTTAATCAAAGGAGAATCTGGAGTACTGGAGTACTGGCTTCTTCTCATATTTCTTTCTGTCTGGAAAAAAAACCAACCCAAACCATAAAATACTTACTATGGAAAAAATCTGTGCAACAACCAAAGAAATTCAATATTTATTCACCCCCTAAGCAAAAATTACGTGAGTGTTTATTCACCCCCTCAATTAATTTTCTCACATAAAACACTGACATTTTTTATTTATTTATTTACTTCGTTTCTTATTTACTTATTTATTTTTCCTGAGATGGATTAGCAGTTGCTTCAAATTTTTTCCTGGATTCTTGATCAACATAAAGGTCAACATAAAGGTCATCCCAAAAAGAATCACCAACCTAAAAACCCACAAAAACTAACAAAGTAGTTCAAATGCCTTGTACATTCCTAGTCTAGTATAAATTACTCTTTTGCAATATGGGTTATATCATGTTGCCTCTTTTTTTTTTGCATAAAGGACTCTACATTATTTCTTTCTTCTGATCTACTTAGAGAAGTAAATTTCAAAGGCAATATTAATCACACTGTTGTAAAAACTTTATTATTGTCCTATATACATTTGTATTTCAGATGAAATCCTGAGTTCTAATAATTCTATATTCTATGTATATGAATATTCCAATTCATATACCAGCAAGGCCTGAAATAGGTGCCCTGCTTCATGGTCTCCAACCAGGTTGGAGTTTAATCTCTCTCCCCCTCTCTCTAGGCTCCTGCTATCTCTGACTACTAAAATGTTTTCCATAAAGTGGATTTGTTTCAACATAAGGAACATGAGAGGAATTCTACTTCTGAATAGTCAACGGCCTTATACATTTTAGGGTACTCCCCAGAGGTAAGAGATGATATTTCCAATTTCTGCTTATAAATCCTACAGACATGGGATTTAAAGTTGTCTCCGCTACCTCTCCTGTTAATACCTTATGCACAAAGCTGCACTGTATGTTGAGCTGAAGCTCTGTGGAATAGTTCTGTGAAGAGAGATTAGACCTTTTCTATGGTATCATATAACAAATAAAAAAGAATGATGACAATTATTAATATTTGGCTGATATTAAAGATTCAGTGTTCCACTGTATTTAATAAATATTCCTGGATTTCTTTAAGGAGATGGAATGCCCACAATTATACTCCACACGATCCCATAGGACACAAATTGTGTATTCATCACTGCAGACAGGGGATACAGAGACATTTCTCCCTCCTTGTGAAAATACAGCTTGTACATGGTTGCAGTTCATTTGTGGGGGCTCCCCAGGGAGGGCCCCCTAAGCTGTGTGTTTGCTGATAGCAGCAGCAGGCAAGGAGACTCCACACAGCTTCTGAGGGTGCTGATTAGATGAGGGTTTATTGGGGTCCCACCCCTGGGAGCAGCATGGTTACTGAGGGAGAAGCGGGGCAGAGGGAGGGGGAGAGAGGGAGAGCCTAGGGAGAGAAGATGACAAGAGAACGTCTTGTCTCCTTGGCACAGCTTAACAGGGACATTCAAAGTGGGCACAGAATAAGACTTGGGCCAATGGGATTACAGATACATGGTACTTCAGGGGAGGATCACAGGCTTGGAATAAACCGTACATTTTTGAGGGGTGAGACAGAGCATACCATTTAATTAAATGTAACACCACAGTACATGACAGACCTAATAAATTCCAATTTAAATTCACAAATAAATTTATAATTAACATATCTATCAGTAACGACAGTATTGTTTCTTTTTTTCCTTTTTCTTTCTATTTCTTTTCCTTTTTCCTTTCTCTTTGAATTTTTCTTGTGAATCAAATAATTAGTTTTGCTAGTCATTTTAATGCTTATCTCACCTTTTCTTTAGTTGTGGAAATTTGGGTGCCTACTCTGTCTCACAGTACTTTTGTCAAGTAGTATATATTCAAGTAGGAAGAGACTTACTGTTTTTTGGAGAAGAAAGAAAGACCAGCGAACTGAAAGAACTGAAAGACTAGCATTACAGACATAAGCAAACTGTGGGGCTTAATCAGTGTGCAAGTGAATATATTTACTTTCCAATTACTTTTAGAATTTATGAGAAGTCTGATTTTGAGATTTACAGAAAAAAATAATCTAGAATTGCAGCTTTAATTTTAAAAAACCCCAAACTGAAGCACCATAACATTAAAAAGCAAAAGTTAGTGCTGGAATTTGTCATGCTTAGCTCTGGCAATTGATATGTGGATAAACACTTTTCCTAAACTACGTCATGATGTATTTAGTCATTACATAATTGTCTCAGGTTAAATATAGCGAATTGTTCCTATGTGTGATGTCTAGCCTAATTATCAACCATCATTAAGACAAGTCATACAGAATCTTTTGAGATCACATGGAAAGCTCAGTACTCTTTCTATGAGATAATCATCTTACTCACCCCTCTAACTTTTGCCTTGCACATAGACTTACCCATTTATCTTGCACTTCTTCAAAGCATTTTGAAGCATCCCCTACAACCATGTCAGAAGATAATCACATATCACAAAGTTAAAAAATAAAGCATGTATTCAGCAGAGAAAATACAGCACACAAAAGACATAATTCTGTATGTTTTCCCCAGGGATTCAGAAATATTACTCTCTCACCTATTCTCGTGCTGTTAAGGAAAATATAAGTAGGTAGACAGGTAAGTAGTTAGACATAGATACACAAGCAGAATGAGTTCTTTTGGCAAATCAGAAAAAGAGAGAAGAAAAAGGGAGAAGATATTAATACTATCTCCACTGAACAATTGTGATAACTGTTAAAAACCACAAGTCTAAACATTGAGCACAGTTTGACAATAATGAACCAAAAATGAGTTACTGTAACTTTTCCTATTACAGATACAGAATAAATTTTCATTCAGATAATTGCTTTTCTTCTGCTAGCAGTTTTCTTGTTAATTTGTTTCTTTTGCTGGACTTTTTTTCTTTCTGTCTATTTCTTTGGTTTGTAGAAGCTGAGCCCGTATTGTTCTGTAGTATATAGCTCAGGTAGGAAGAGATCTAAATCCTGGCAGGGATATCTCCAGACAGAGTTCTTTGATGTTTAGCAATTAACCTAAGGAAAGATGCTGGATATTTCAGTTTTATGGAAATATCAGAGTAAACAGAAAATAAGGGATTGGCAAACATACAGCACAAACAGTTTCAGCCATATTGATGTCAACACACATATTATGGTGTAAAATCAGTATCACAGAACAGATGATTTGGCAGGCCCCTCTGAAGAACAATTAATCTGAATCCATGCTCAAAGCAGGGATATGCCTAGAGCAGACTTCCCAGGATTACGTCCATTCACATTTTTAACATTTCCAAGGAGGAAGATTTTACAGCTTCTTTGGGCAACGTGTGCCAATGCTCAGCCACCCACAGAGTAAAATAAGGCTTCCTGATCTTCAGAGGGAACCACAAGGGTATGTTGCTGTCTCATGGTCAACTTGTTGCCCATTAGGACCCTCAGGTCATTTTTTTGCTTTCCAGCTGCTTTCCAGCTGGGTAGGCCCCAGCCTCTGATGCTGCCTCAGCTTTCTCCTTCCCAGGTGCAGTACTCTTCACATCTCCTCACTGAGCTGCATGAGGTTCCTGTCAGCCCTTTTCTCCATGGTCTGGGGAGTAATATGACCTTCAGGTGCATAGGATACTCCCAATTTTGTATCATCTGCGAAATCCTTGAAGATGCACTCTATGCTATCATTCAGATCCTTTGTGAAAAGGTTAACAGTTTTGCCCTCAGGTACTGATCACTAGGATACTAGGGATTTTGTGCTGTTGATCACAGCTGCCTGAGATAGGCAGTTGAGCCAGTTTTTAGCTCACCTCACTGTCGTTGAACTAGACTGCACCTCATCACTTTGCTACTGAAAATATATGACATAAAAGACTGTAAAAATATAGCATAGGTTACTTCTTCTGTTAGTTGCTTTTATGCCTGTCTTCCTATCTCCATCATGTTTCAAGGCGGCAGAGATGCAGCTGCAATTTGTCCACATTTTTATGACAGATGAAGAAGAATGTAAATCAAATAAATAAGAAGTTATATATTTTTAAGGAAATCATGGGAATAAGATTCTTGCTTCATATTTATTTATTCTGCAAGAGTAAGTACAGTCTGCCAAATAATCTAATCATTGTTCAGCAAAATTTTTGAGGATAAAATATGGCTTCAGATCCTGTTACACAGAAGTTTAAAATGTATCAACACCCCCACCCTCAAAAAAAACCTTCCAAACACAAAAAAGCCGCAGTTGATATTAACAACAGCTGAATTTGAACTAGTGACTCACAGGTGAAAGGCTTATGTTACTCACTTCTTCCCAGCCTGTGCCTCAGCTACTGCTGATGTTCCTTTGATCGTGCAAAAAACCATTTTTATGAGTTTGGAAAGCTGCTGGATGTCTAAGTCAAAGACTGAATTCTGCAAGTCATGTGTATTAGTTAATATTCCTGCTCTTAGAGCAAGAAATGTTAACATTAAGATATCTTTCTAACACATTGAATAAAAACTAACATTCATAAATTCATAGATTTATTAAATCATTCAGGCTAGAAGAGACCTTTAAAATCATCAAGCACAACCATCAACCCAGCACTATGATCGTGTTCACCACATCCTCAAGTGCCATACCCAAATATTTTTTTGAAAGCTTCCAGGGATAGTGTCTCCACCGCTTCTCTGGGCAACCTGTTCTGATGCTTTACAGTCCATTCCATTACTTTTTTCCCTAATACCTAATTTAAATCTTGCCTGGTGCAACTTCAGGCCATTTCATGTCATCTTGTCACTTGTTTCTTGGGAAAAGGGGCTGACCCCTGTAGTAGAATTAGGGTGCTCCCAATGTAGGGAATAATGTGCTCTGACTCCATGATTCAGGAGTCTGAACAAACACTTTATTAAGCTATTCTATATTACATTAATACTATATTAAATTACATACTAAAGAGATACTATACTAAAGAATACTATACTAAAGAGATACTAAAGAAAAACCTGTGACTGTCTAGAAACAGTGACGACACAGCTTTGACCAAATTGACCAAGGAATCAAAACAACCTTCACCGGTGTCC
>VYZP01030515.1:22900-158717 GCA_013400635.1 Hypocryptadius cinnamomeus | reverse complement strand
TTGTAAAAAGGATTAACGCTTGTTGATACAATTCATGTCTGCTATCCTGGTTGAAATGCTTTTAGCAAGGGTAAAATTTGCCTGAGTGATCTTTTGGGCTTGCTACCAAAAATGACATTTAATCCTTCTAAATGGGTTCAAAGAACTATGGTTTTTCTCATTCAGATGAGGCTGATCCCAAATGCATGATCCTTTTATAAATAAATAAATCCAGAGAGATAGAATTCCTCTTGAGTCACAGATAGTAGGCTTTTATGTGTTATTTGTGCATTCTTGCTTAAGTTTTCTGTTTCTTATTTTTGTGGAATTGACCAAGTTTTTAAACATCATTCCTTCAACTCAGAAGTTCTATAAGTTGATGAATTAAATTATTTGCTAATTTTAGCATACTGTTCTGACAGATATATTGAGTATGGCTTCTCAAAATTTCCAAAACATTTGTTTATAAAGCAGACCTGTTCTTCTACATGAAAGCACTCTTTTAAGGTATGTTTTAAATCCAGTATTCACAGGTGATATTGCAGGCAGGCAGCATGTGGCTTGGATCTTTTTTGATTATGTTTTAGAAATATTTATGATGCTGTAACTCACAAAAGTCTCTATGTAACAACATCTTTATCTCCCAGTCTTCACTCCATATAACCATTACTGAGATGAAGAGAAAGACTGTGCTTTAGTCCAAAAGATTATAGCCACAGCAAGTAATTGGTAAATGACAATGGTATCTGTTAACAAAAATTAGGTCAGAACAGTATTAGCCTTATACTCAGGTATTTCAGATAAAGATATATTTGTATGACTACATCTCTGCAGAAAATGAGTTTTATTCATAACTTGCAGTTTACAGTAAAACACACTCCAGACCTTAAACAATTTCTTAGAAATTATATGGAATATGTAGATTGAAGTATATACACATGTGCCAGTAATGTGGAGAGAAGAAGAGACTGTGCCTGAATACTAGTGCTAAAGGCATCTGTGAATTCCCCTGGCAGAATGGGGCAACAATACATAGCATTCTGCAAAAGCTGAGCTACCCATTGCCAGAGAAAAGATGTTTTGATCAGAATTCCAAGAGATACCTTGTTAAAACAGGAATTAGGTAAGCAAATTTTTTCTTTTCAGAAGGAGACAAGCAAGAGTCTCCAGTGTTCTGTGACTCCAAGCAGCCTAGTCCAGGATTGCAGTTGTATCAAGCTGCCTTTGAGAAAAATCTTCCTGACATGGCAGAAGCATTGGCTCATGGAGCTGAAGTAAACTGGGTCAATGTGGAAGAAAACAAAGCAACACCACTCATTCAGGCAGTGCGAGGGGTATGTGATATGCAGCACTGGTGATGGGGGAGGAAAGCAAGGGAAATAATGATATTTCTGTGTCACTCTTCCTTTTGAGGTGCTTGCTTCCCCAATGAATGATAATGTGATGCTGAAGTTATGCTTACTGTGTTCTTTCAGAGTAGTTTCTGAAATATTTTTTTCCTGTTAATGCTTTTTTTGGAATTCTATGTCTAGCAGTGTTTAAAGTTGATATGGAAGCAACTCCCTTTTGTTTCCTTTGCTGGGTGGCTCAGTGGTGAGAAGGCAGAAGAGGTTTGGTTTGATTCTAGAGATCTGGTGCTGAGTTGTTTCTTTGTTTTCATTCCATAGGGTTCACTGGTTACTTGTGAATTTTTGCTGCAGAATGGGGCCAACGTGAACATCCGAGACATGAAAGGAAGGGGGCCCCTGCACCATGCCACAGTTCTAGGACACACTGGGTAACTCACTGCCCCACAGTTTGTACAGAGCCATCCTTTACTGTAGTTGTTCATGGGAAGCTTCTTCATTGCCCCAGATACTCTGATATTTTAATACTATTTCAGGTGATACAAGTTTTTCTTAAGCCCTGGTTGTGAGAGAGGAAATATTTTGGTTTAGCAGTCTCATCCACGAGCAAAACACACGTGTTTTCTAATGTGGATTAAATAAATGGTTTGCTTACTACTCTGTTAACATGTTCTAGATGAACTGCACTATTTTGATATATATGAGACTTTTGATGATTTAAGCTTAATACATTGTATCTAGCCTGACTTTATTAGCTCTTTTCCTTTATTGTCAAAAGTATTCTTCAATGTTTTTTTTCTAAACAGACAAGTGTGCTTATTCCTAAAACGTGGAGCAAACCAGCATGCCACTGATGAAGATGGGAAAGATCCATTGAGTATAGCAGTGGAAGCTGCAAATGCAGATATTGTAACACTGTAAGTTGTACATTCTGTTTTCTGAGTAGATAAATTAGATTGCGCTATTCTGTTTCAAGTTAAAAATAAAAGAAATATCAAAATTCCTGTACATAAAAACAGGGGGGGAACAAAAGAAAAATCAAAATACTCTATCTGTAGATGACCTCTTTGATGTGAGATTCAGGAGAGCGCTGTAGGTCTTGCATTGTAGTCTTTTTTGTACTTTAAAGATGACATTGTTCCTTTTGTTTTCTGAATGGCAGGTTGCGTTTAGCGAGGATGAATGAAGAAATGCGTGAATCAGAAGGACTCTATGGGCAGCCAGGTCAATACTCTTCTAATAACCACACTGAAATGCAGTATAAGAAGTGTATACAGGAATTTATCAGTTTACAATTAGATTCTTAGTGTCTGAGGGAAATTTAAGATTGCTTCATACAATAGTGTTTTTTATAAACCAACACATTCGAAAGCTTCGTTGAAATTCAGTGGTGTGACTTTGTCAGAGTGCTTAGGGAACCTGAAAGGAGACTGCTTATAGAGCATCATTATAGCAGTGTGTTACTACAGCCATGACCACCCTATTTTGCTGGTAGTTGTCCACAGTTTTCTCCTATTGCTGTTCCATTGACATTTGTGCCATGTTAGGATTTACCTGACATTATTTAGTAGCAGCTTTCTGACTCAGCTTACTTAGAGACTGTTGAAGAGTTCATCTTATTCCAGGACACCATTCTCCTTCCTGTGGAATGGTCCACTTTTTCTTTTTTAAGAAAAAAATGCTTGCACACCAATGTAAAAAATGTACATCAAATATTTCAAACTGCCTCCAGAGAAAAATAGGAAAGTATTATTTCCTTAAATTTTATTTATAAATATTTTTATTTGTTGAGATAGTAATAAGAAACAAAGCAGTCATTCTTAAGTATGTATTTTTGTATGCAGAGTTTCTTTCTGTTTGGTTAAAAAACAAATAGAAGCTGGCAGATACTTGAGCCAACTCCAGCAAGAAAGTAACGAATTATATTTAATGCATATGTGCAACTTTATCCTCAGGCACTCAGACCTAATTTACACAGTGTTCTGATGTGATATTTGCTTCCATAGGAAGGTAATTTAATGTCATGCAAGTACCAATAATGAAGGCACACTTGATTGTGAAGTTAGACAGCTAAAAACACCCTGCTGTTCCTGACAGAAGTGAAAGGTGAAGCTTATTTTTCAAGTTGAGTGCTGAGTGCTCTCAGTTCACTCCTATAAAGCCTTTATGTGTTTTCCACTGATTCATGAGGATTGGGCAGGGGGGATGTTAACCAGATTGGAGCAGTAAAATCTAGAGACTGCAGCTGATGCAATCTGATCCAGACACTTTACAGCTGGTAAGGTGAGATTGACAGTGAAGAGTAGATTTGCCACAACAGGCAGACCTTGCCCAAAATCGGGGGAGGCTTTCATTAGAATAACTTCTGAAATTAATGCCACAAGCTGGAGCAGAGTCCCAGCCAGAGATCTTATTGTGTCTTTGGATAGCACAGCCCTGCCCCTTTCACTCTGGTACTTGTTGAAGTTTATTTTGAAAGTTGGAGTCAATATTTGAGTGTTTTGAATGTTTTTGTCTGCTGTAGAAGGGTTGTGTCAGTGTAAGCACAGAATCTGCTGTCCTGAGGTGTCACACCTTTCTGTGGTTTTGAAGGATGCAGGTCTTTTTAGCTCCTTATACATGTTAAATTATCTGCACTGCCCTTACTTTAGAACTCCAGTGTTCCAAAAGTATGATTCTAGAAGAAAATAAGGATTTTCAAGACAATTGTGTGTTTGCTGGTAGCTGTGTGAGGGTAAATATCATTGTATGAGTTTGCTGTCATCAGAGTGAAGCCAACTGCCTACTTCTCAGCTCTAGCAATGCAGCTGATAAACAATTGCTGATGTAGCTAATACCATCAAAAATTATAATTTAAAAATATATGGCTGGTCTGAGCTACTGAAAGAACGAATATATTGCTTTGCAAGGTACAGTTGGTCTTCCAAAACATTCCTGGGATGGGAACTAGCTGAAACCAGCTTTAGAAAGTGATTTCTGGTGGTAGAAGCCATATGCACCGTAGTGCTGTTTCTGTATAATACTTGAGTGCTCATCTCCTGGTGCTACAGTACGTCTTGCTAACTCTTTGATATTAGCATTGCTACTTTTTCTTCCTACCTTTTCTTGAATGTATGCTGTGTGCCTTTTGAGTTACTCTGCTGTGAAATGGTAAAGCAGTGTTACAGTATTTTTGTACATATAATCTGCACTTTAGGGAAAACATTGCTTGGAAAGGGAACTTCCAGAATTCAATTTTAAAGTAGAATTTTAAAATAATGATAAGGTTTACAGTATCAAGCATATTAATGCAACATACAAACTAAAGGGGCACTTTAGTCTATTTTTGTATGTAATATTTTTGTTATGTAATAGAGACAAAGCCAGAGCCACAATGTATCTTTCAAAAACAGCTTTTTCTTCTTTCAAGTTAATTTGAAAGAACCAAGTGTGGCAACTTGAACTGCAGTTCTCATTCACCAGTGGAACCCACTTCTGTATTAAAAGCATAATTGCTTTTATCACAGAAGCCTAATTCTGCTTTTGCCCTTCATAGCTATTCTTTTGGTGAATGTTACAGCTCCATTCTGTGCTGGTCTCCCAGAGCAAGAAGTTCTCACAAGCTGTTACAATAAAACCTGTCCTGTGCCTGCTTCATCTCTAGAACACAGAATCACTGAATAGTTTGGGTTGGAAGGGACCTTAAAGATCATCTAGTTCCAACCCCCCTGCCATGGGCAGGGACACCATACTTGAAATTAAATCTGAAAACCAAAAGGGAATTTCTCTAGAACTGACTTTTCCTAGTAGAGCAGTATTGAATGTATTCACCTTTAAAGTCTGGGAAGAATTGTGTAACTGCCCTGTTAAATATTTCTGGAAGGTCAGTTTTTATTTGTGAAAGTGTTTTAAAAAGAATAGAGTCTCATCTCTAAAAGAATGATAGTTTCAACATTGCAAATGTGCATTAAAAAATTGAAAAACAAAACAATGTAACTTTTCCCAGTAGTGCAAACTTTTAAGCACAAAAACATTCTTTTCTTCCACAATCATGTTAGAAAAAAAAAATCTGCATATTTGATGTACACGATGAGAGAGATTTTGGGTTAATTTCTTTGTCATGCTATTAATCAAGCTGTCAGCAAGAAACAGTAGTGCTGGGATCTTGTGTCCTGTGTGGCCATCTGTGTTGGGAAGACTCTAAAATTTGGATGTCTACATAGCTCCTGACCCAACCCAATGTTTGATGCATTTAATTCCTTTTGAAGACAAAAGGAGATGGTTAGTGTTTTAAATCAGAACTTGAGCTCAAGGCCCAAAATGCCAATAGATGAAAGAATGTGAAAATGAATGAAAAAATGTCAATTTTAAAGTGGCAGAAGAATGACTTGGCAATGACTCAAGAAGTAATCACTCCTGAATGTGTTTTCCTGTGTAGACAGGGAGGGGGAAGAACATATTTTGGAATATGTTCCAGTAATAGGGTTGTGTTCAAGCACAAAGGGTGAAGATTTAAAAGAAAAAAAAAAGATTTTTAGGGGAAATATCATTGTTCTTATAGATCAAACTGAAAAATGTAATGAAAGATGTAGATGAAGTGAATGTAGAAATTTTATTTTTGCTGAAGTAATAGACAAAAATAATTTATGAAGAATAATTTATCTACTTAAGATTGCTTTTTTTAATATATATATATATATATTATTGCTTGCTGATTGTTTCTTTCATGGAGAATTCTGTTTGGCTGTAAGAATTCTGATCTCTGTTTCCAAATAAATCTTTATTTATGCCATAATTCTTTTTTTCTGTAGAGAATCGTGGTTAGCAGTTCCTTGCAAAAGCAAGGATTTTATTCTGTAACAGCTAATAAATATTTTTTTCTTTTTAAGTTGCTTTAAAGTGCTTTAACTTTTCCTTTCTAACTCTGACCTTTCCCCTGTATGGCTGCCTGTGAGGTATACTATTTCAGGTATAGTTTGGCTTTGTTTAATTTGCTTCTACAGAACATGCATGCAAGTAACCAGCCCCTCAGAGCTCACATCAGCATCACTCCATCTAGAAGCAGTCTTCATACATGAATAAGTGTTACACAGTAATTGATAGCACAGTAGGGCATTTGTGCAGTGGTGGGCAATGTTGACTATTATAAATGTTTAAAACTGTTTCTCTTTTCTTTTCTACCTAGGAGATGAAATTTATCAGGACATTTTTCGTGACTTTTCTCAAATGGCATCAAATAATCCAGAGAAGTTAAACCGCTTCCAGCAGTCAGATTCCCAGAAGTCTTAAGTGTCAAGAAGGAAAAGAACCTGAAGCTTATAGTGCAAGTCTTTTTTTACTATAACAGAATGAATTGTATGCATTTTGTTAGATAGTTTGGATAAAATGATCACTCCAATGTAGCTTTAGATGGTGGTAGCTGGGGAAGTGTATGAGTTGGTTTATGTTCTCCAGTACATATACCTCAGCAGCTGAAGATGTTTCAAGCCCCTGAGTCCCTGCTAGCTGAGTGTAAAGCAGCCCCTGTTCCACCAGCGTTGGCAGCTCGCCCTCGGGGGTGGCAGAGCACGGCTGGAGCGCTGCGGGCTCCAGCTGCAGGGGCTCACAGCAGCCTTGCTACCCAGGGTCATCCACTGTCATCTGTCCCCCTGTTGCCATAAAGAATGTGCCTCTGACACGAAGGTCTGGGTTGCATTTTCTGGGACTGTTTGGAAGGGAATTTGGGCAATGATTTACTGAGTTGTTCTTCATTTGTGGGACTGCAGCTCAACAGATTCTCCTGTTCCTGTGGTGACTCTGGTTAGAGGTAGGCTGTTCTTAACAGATGTGATATCTCCTGCTCTTTTGCAAGCTCTTTCACAGTGGAAGCTCAAGCACCAGGCTGGCCTTTATGCTGGTGACTGCAGGTCAGTCACAAAGGGATATATCCTGGGGACCAAGTTCCTAAGAGCAGTCCATTTTCCTTTTTTTTCTTTTCCTCTTAAATTAAACTTTCAGTGCAGCAAGTATCCTTCTAAATGAGCATGTGGAACCTTTCATGAAAAATAAACTTAATCCTTTTGGACATGATGTGGGGTTTGTTTGTAGTATTTTGACATGAAAACTTGAAATTTGAGACATGAAAGTAAATACTGAGCCAACAAAGTTTGTGTAGAATAGTTATACAAAGGCTATTTCTACTTTTTGCTGTTCTCACTACAAGCCCTAAGCTCAGTATAAAAGTCTCATGTCTTGCAGCCACTCTAAGTTTAGGGCAATCAATCCCTTCTATCAGGAAGCAGTAGCCCTTGTATAATTTGCAATTATGTGTACGTTTATGTGTTGTCTAAACTAAGGTGAGCACAGGAAAAACTAGAATTTCAGTGCACATTTCTGTCAGGTAATGAATGAGCACAGTCTCCAGCTGTGTTGTGAGGGCAGCAAGACAATTTGCTTTATGTAGTAGTAATCTCCACTCTGCCCTTGTGCATGTATAAATGGTCTCTAGATATATGCTTATATATCAGGTTATTTATACCTGATAATAATCCTCCTAAACCTCAAACCAGCAGATGCAATTCTTTATCCATTTGTCTACTCTATGGAGACAGCTTAAGCAGAGTTTTTAGGTGACATAGTATCAATGTGAGTTTTCAGTAATCCTAATAGCTGTGGCATTGTTAACCTGCTGTTTAAGTGTATTTAGGAAATGAATTGGCTTTTCTCTGTGGAAAGATAAGCAAAACTCGGATAGAACAAATTGAAATCTGTAAACTATGGGAAAGTTAAACTTTCTGGCATGTTAAGTTTTAAGAAGGTATTTCAAACATTTAAAATTTTGCATCAAATGTGTAACAGTCTGCATATTATTGTTGTTGCAAAATTAGTAGTGTTGTAGAATTGTCCAGTGGATTTTATTTCCAAGCAGAATAATCTTACAAGACAGTTCTTGCCTTGTATGTGGTCTAATTATGGTAGGAGAAGCAGATTCTGCCCATTTAAAGTGCACATTTAGTCTGAATAATAAACTTAAGGATATCACCTGTAAGCAGTAATTTTTAGTAAGTTGGTTTTTAAATAGCTGCCTATAAAATGATAATATACTTCCTAATCAGCAGTATTTACCAGCAAATGGGTGTTTTAGTAGATCTTAGAGAAAGTAAGATTCCTGGTGGACAAATGGGACAATGTAAGATATGACTGCATAATATGCACCTTAGACATAGGTTTTTCTAGATGTTTGTCTTTCCCAGCCTGGCTGGCAGGCAGTGTGTAGTGTGATTGGCTGGAATGTAATGCTGCCTAAAGCTTAGTGGCATAATTGCTGTCTCAGTCCAGGCTGCTGGAGAACAGGTCTGAGGCGTATTTCAAATCTTCACTGGTGATTTCCTCCCTTGCCACAAAATCTCTGTGAAAAATTCTGCAGGATGATTTCTCTAGACTAAGAAGTTGCTTCCCTGTAGCTTGACACGTCCATGTGTTGTGTTCCTGACTCTCATCTGTCTGGGAAGCATTATCAGTCTGTCTGTGCTAAAGGATGAATCCCACCTGACTGACAGGTGGTGTGACTTGTCAGGAGCTCTGGAGTTTCTATGGATTAGGGAGTAGATGTGTCACTTGTGATCCTCAGCCTTGTTCCCCTGTCCTCTCGGGTATGATAGGATGTCTAGTATAAACTGCACTCAGTTAAAGCCTTTTTCAGGTCAGGTGCAATGGTAACATGTTGCTTATCAGCAGAAATTAATGTACCATTAAGATTGATGGCTCAGTCTCACCAGGCTCTGGCAGGCTCCATGTTCCAGGGTCTCTGTGACTCACAGGATTCAGCCCTCAGTAGTGTGATTATCACCACAGCTCTGAAGGGCTGGATTCCATATTGAGTTTTGACTCATATTAGTATTTTGCTCAGTAATATTTGGAAACTTCCATCTCTATTACACAGGGAGTCTAAGTGGGATAGTAGACAGTAAGGTTCCATTGGGGGTTAACATCTTGTACTTTGTACCAGGCAATGGAAAGGTTGAATTCCAGTTCATGTTTGTCTTTAGGTATGAAATATAGTAGTGAGGGACAAAGCAGAAGATTCCTAACACATTTCAAAACCATCTTTCACATGGATTTTTAGTAATTTTCTATATTAGATAGCCCATTGAAGTATAGTATAATATCTTTCCTATTTATAGATCATGTGTTCCAAAAGTCTCTTGGAACTCAACTTACATTCTAATGCATCTTGATTTCAGAGGTGTAATGTATGTCCATTGCATGTTGATTAAAATAGTGTCTGTGCTGGCTCATTAGTGGTATCAGTTGTTTTGACTGTTCATAAGATTTCATGTTTTATGTTAGTATCAGTACAGTGCATATAAACTTAAATTTCTGAATGATCATATTGAATTATGCCACTACCTGTGTTAGACAGTTGTAATTTGTTCACATGAATTTGGGTGAAGGTGAATTTGGATTGTAGAGGTGTTCCTTTGCTTTCACAAACAGCCCACATTGCAATGGGATGGATGCGTGTTCCAGGTGCTCATTAGTACATTGTGGACTTCAACCTCTCTGCCCATTAGGACCTGATCCAGGAAGTCACTGATACCAGTGGCAGTCTTTCCACTGATTTTGGAGATTTTGGATTGTACCATTCGTGGCTTTTAATGTTACAGTGCTAAAGGATCCTGTATTAATACTGCATCTTTCACTCTGTGGGGTTTTATATTTTACCTGTTTGTATACTGAGCTGAAATAGTTTTAGAAAATGCAACCAGACCTTCCAACTGCTGTCAGCAAATCCCTGTACAAGAGGAAGTTTCTCCTGTTTTGCATTATGACATCAGTACATGTGTGTTGTCCAAATTACTAGGTCTCCTGGATAGAGCATAAACTTTGTAGCACTAAACTAAAAAGGTGAGAACTAGAACAAGCGGAGGGTTGATGTCATGTTTCCAGGAACTTCGGTGCTTCTCTGCAGCCATCTGTTTTAAATTGTGGATGTTACCTCTGCTGCTTCATCTTGAGAATCTCAAATAACGGTGACCCTTTGATGAAACTGCAAATAATAATATATAAGTACAAAGGACATGATATTTTTACAGTGTCAAAAGGACTTAGCTGATTATTCTGATTCTTCAATACACAAAGCAGTTTGAGAATCAATTTTTCAGGCTACAGTCTCTGCCCTATTCATTATGGACACTTTTTCCCAAGTTGGAGTTTATGGCTTGTGCATTCTGACAGCCAGCATGCCTTGCTCCCGTGCTTACCCAAAGGCACCGTTTTAAAACAGGGACAACTCTGGAGAGGCACTACTGGGGAAAAGGATGAGTGTACCACTTTGGTATATACCCTTTCATATGCTTGCTTTATCTTTCTGCATACAGTATTTTCTTGTTTCTCTTCCCATGGAAGGAGATGACAGAGGAGGAAAAATTCCACTCACTTTTCTGTTAGGAGCCTAAGTTTTCCATGTTTTGACAGAAATCGCCATGAAATCATCGTTTCCTCAAGCAGAGACGTTGCTTTGCGCTCCGCGACAAGGCGCAAGCGGCGCTGCGCTCGCTGCTGCGGCACGGCCGCCTGGGCGCCGCCGATGTGCTGCACCTCCACCTCGTCACCGAGGGCGCCAGCCGCGACATCGGCCTCGGGCTGCTGCGGGACCTGCTGCGCGGCGCCGCCTTCCGCCACCAGGTGCGCGGGGGCCGAGGGGCGGGCCGGGCCCGCGGGGAGCGAGCGGGGGTCTGCCGGGGTGTCCGTGTGATCTTCCCGCGGGACGCTGGGAACAGCGGGAAGGAGCTCCCTCCACTAGCGGCCCCACGTGCCGGCTCCCAGCAGGGCCGTTCGCTCCCACTCTCTGCTGGAGGAGCTCCCACTGCTCTCGGTCTCGGGAGTCTTGAGGGGCTTGTTCTGTGTCCCCACCGCTGCTGCCTGCGGGGAGGTGTCCTGGTGCAGCCCAGTGATTCTCAGCTAGGGCTGGGCAGCAGTCCTGCTGTAACTTTTATTGCTCATAAGTCCTGTATTTCATATTAACTGAATTCTGCCAAGATGAAACTAGAAGCGTANCAGTCTCTGCCCTATTCATTATGGACACTTTTTCCCAAGTTGGAGTTTATGGCTTGTGCATTCTGACAGCCAGCATGCCTTGCTCCCGTGCTTACACAAAGGCACCGTTTTAAAACAGGGACAACTCTGGAGAGGCACTACTGGGGAAAAGGATGAGTGTACCACTTTGGTATATACCCTTTCATATGCTTGCTTTATCTTTCTGCATACAGTATTTTCTTGTTTCTCTTCCCATGGAAGGAGATGACAGAGGAGGAAAAATTCCACTCACTTTTCTGTTAGGAGCCTAAGTTTTCCATGTTTTGACAGAAATCGCCATGAAATCATCGTTTCCTCAAGCAGAGACGTTGCTTTCTCTGAAGTAATGAACTTTATTTTTTTTTTCCTCCGCGCGTTCCTCTGTACTCGGTGTTTTTTAAGCATTCCAGCACTAAAATGTAAAAAAACCCTTCCCCCCCCTTAAGCTGTAATTGTACAGACTGTATACTCCGCCCTCCTTCGCGTTATGTACGGCTGTAGACTTTGTATCTAAAACTTGACTGTGGTGTGTGTAGTGTGTCACTGCGCGGGGCCGGCCCGGCCGCGTCCCCGCCCTGCTGCCGGGGCGGGCGGGCCGGGCCGGGCCGGGGGCGGTGCCGNNNGGGCTGCTGCGGGACCTGCTGCGCGGCGCCGCCTTCCGCCACCAGGTGCGCGGGGGCCGAGGGGCGGGCCGGGCCCGCGGGGAGCGAGCGGGGGTCTGCCGGGGTGTCCGTGTGATCTTCCCGCGGGACGCTGGGAACAGCGGGAAGGAGCTCCCTCCACTAGCGGCCCCACGTGCCGGCTCCCAGCAGCGCCGTTCGCTCCCACTCTCTGCTGGAGGAGCTCCCACTGCTCTCGGTCTCGGGAGTCTTGAGGGGCTTGTTCTGTGTCCCCACCGCTGCTGCCTGCGGGGAGGTGTCCTGGTGCAGCCCGGTGATTCTCAGCTGGGACTGGGCAGCAGCGTGGCCTGGGAGCACCACACCGCTTGTGCTGGAGAGGAGCAGTTGCTCTAAGCGGTGCTGCTCTCCTGCAGGCCCTGTTGGTCCTCTTTTCAGCATCTCTGCACAAGTACCGCGTGTGCTTGTATTTCGATGGGTTCCCGATCAGAAGAGAAGGTTGGCCTGCTGCTAGTGGCTCTTGAGAACAGGAATGGAGAGCCTGCAGGGGCTGGAGTGCATCCACGTGCAGATGTTCATACTTCCAGGGAAATGGTTCTGCCTCCCAAATCCACAGCCAGTGTAGGTTAAGCAAGGTCAGGCTTTCCTTCATGTTAAATGGGTGTCTGAAAACTAGAGGGGTGTTAAGTTCAGAGATTTCAGGTAACCTGACTCTCCTGTCCTGAGGTGCTGCTGCAGAGCATTGCTTGGAAGTGTCCTCTAGTCCTGCTGTAACTTTTATTGCTCATAAGTCCTGTATTTCATATTAACTGAATTCTGCCAAGATGAAAGTAGAAGTGTAACTTTGACGTTTTTCATACAGACACTTTCCTGGTCAATAATTCCACCACTGGTTTTCTTTAAACAAATCCTTTCCTAGTGCTGGCCCTCAGTCAGGTCATGCACCCATGAGGGGAGACCCACACTATGCAGCAGTGCTTGGCTGTCTGGAGGGTGTGCACAGCTCCCTCAGGATTCTTGTACTGTGCAACAGCCCAACCCAGGTTTGTGGTATTATGTCCCCTGGAGTGGGAGGACCCCCAGGCCACTGTGGTGTGCACATCCCTTGCAGTCACCCCTTTGTATGGGTGGCTGCCTTACTGCCATCTGCCCCTCTGGGAAACAAACTTCTCAGCAGGCACCCTTGCCAGCCTCATTTCTCCAGAGCAACTGGAGTTGGAGTTGGAGGTGTGAAGTGATTTATCTGTTGTGGATTGGCCCCTGACCGTAGGTGCCTGTGGAGTCACAGTGAAACCTGGCTCATGGCTTGGTGAGTATGTCTGGCACCAGAACTGGTCTCCTGGGTGTAAGCAGGCAGCATGATCTGGAGAGGTGAGTGAGATCTCAGGTGAGGTCTCAATGAGATCTGCTCTGTGGGACAGCTGCTTCTCTCTTTTCTGGCACAGCCTGATGTACCCTGGTTTCACTGGCTAGCCTATGGTTGCCAGTGTGTTTTGGACCATTTATCTGCTTTAGGTACAGAGCAGAGGCTGTTGTTCTTCTCAAGCATGCAGCCTTGTCCTAGTCCTGTGCCAGTTTCTGGAACACCAGCAGGTGACAGCACCTCTTTATTCTTGTTGTAGCCTACCGCATTCCTCTTCTTTACCAGTGGGAAACTTATGCCTAGCTTGGACTTCTGGTGCTCCTGCTAAAATGGTGAAGGTGATTGATCCTGATGCTCAGCTAGCTCCAGCAGTAACCCATCTCTATCCTGAGACCTCTCGTTTCCTGCTCCTCCTGGTGTGTGCAGAACACTCTCCTGGTTCTTGTGCTGTTTTCCTAGCACAGGTTCAGATATAAGGCTTGGTAAAGTGCTCAGGGGCAGCTGGAGCCACTAAGGCCGGACTGATAAAACGCCCTGAACGTTACCTTTTCTTCATGAGGAAGTGATTCAGGCCCAGCTTTTGGAGCTGCCCTTGCCCTCCCATCCTAGCAAAGCTGGGATCAGTTGGCTCCTCTGTTAGAGTGAATCCCAGAGTCAGACATGGATCGTGACCTTTGGGGGAGGTTGTGGGCCGCTTTTCTCTCTCCCTAGGCAGATCCAGTAACTTTCAAAGTCTCCTGGAGATGGAAGCAGCCGGCTGCAGCCCGGGGACAGTGCGCAGAGTGAGGGCAGAGGGGCTGTGGGGTGCAGGCGGTGCCTGTGTGGGAGCAGCTTGGGCGCTGGACCCTCCCGGCAGGGCAGGGCTGTCCGGGCGTGGGCAGTCGCTGCGTGGCCGTGCAGATGTGGCCCAGATGTGCAGCCGGGCGGCGGCAGAGGGAGCTCGTGCTCCGCGTGTGCGGCCGGCAGGCGGAGGGCGGACCCAGCCCGCGGCCGTCCTGCCCGTGCGGGGCCTCGGTGTGCTCTTACCGGGGCTCTGTGACAGCACACGGGTGACAGGGGGATCTCTGTCGCCTCTCCCGACTCCCGGCCAGGGGGAGGTGCCCGGCAGCGAGCCTGGGCCAGCCTCGCCCGACACTGCTTACACAGAGCACCAACTCGCCCCGTTTCCTGCCACTCCAGGCTCTGTGCTGCGACTCTTGTGCGATTCCTGTCTTACTGATTCCATTTCCCTGCCATAATAACACGAACTACACATTCGGCTCTCTGTTGATCCTGGTTTCCTGTTCAAATGAACCCCACAAAGGACGCTGCTGGGGTGGATGTAATTGGACTGCCATCTCACCATGCTTGTGGAGACCTGTGAGGATGGTCGACATGGGGAGGAGGGAAAGTTAAAGGAGAAAGAAATGCAGGTTGTTTTTTCCTAGTGAATCAGTGGAAGGAGTCTTTCATCAGTGTGGGACGTGTGTTTATAAAACTGTGCTTGCACAGGAAACCCCTAGAACTTTTCTTAATGTCCTCAGCAAACGTGGTTGGATTTAGCTACAGGGATTTACTAAGAGCTGTTACACAAATAAACAACGAAGTACAAAATTAGCAGCAGATCAACAAGCTGTGCTAAAGTCAGCATTGAGGAGGGAAGAAGCCTTCACAGTCCCAGAGAGGGTGCCTGGCCTGTGGCTGCAGGAGCAAAATTCAGCTGCTCGGGAGTTTGCTTTGCAGAAGTACAAAAGAGTGGGCAAAAGATATGTTTTTCCTCTTTTCTTTGGCAGGAGTGGAAAGGCAGATGATGCTGTGTCTGGAGTTTCAGGAGTATTTCTCCTATAATTTTTGTCCACTGGTGCTTGGCAGTGTGTTCACTTCAGAGGTGACTGGAATTGGTTTGACATTTTCCCCCCTTTTCCATGTACTGTACACACCTCAGGCTGCCTTTGCTGGATGCAGAAGTGTGCTTACAGGTGCTGTATTTCTATTCCATGCTTCTCCAGCCCAGCCAGACCCCAAAGCTGCCCTGCCAAGCTGGGCTGGGAGCAGAGCATTGCACATCCCCGTGCTGGTGGTGCTCAGTTTCATGAACAGGCTGTCAGTTTGCACCTGGAGAGTAGTGGTGGTTTGCTTGCTCGGTCACCTTTGGCTGCTGTCCTGCTCGGCACAGCCGCTGTCACCACGATGGCACAACCGACCACGCAGCTCGGTAGGGCCAGGGTGAGGTGCTGCCTAATGGTAACAGAGTTTCCTCCCCTGCAGTGTCTTGGGGACTGTGCTGTGCTACCCAAAGCCAGATGTGGCTGCCGATGAGCTCTCCCAATGCACTTTCCTGGAACGCGTTGTTCTGTGTTTTTCCTGCTGTTCTGCAGGCCTTGGCTCCAGCCCAGCAGCCGGGACAGCAGCAGCGGGGCCGCCCCGCCGAGGGACGTGCTGGCCACGCAGCATGCGCGAGGGCCCCTGCGGCGCCCGGCTGATGGCAAGGCCAGGGCCCAGCCTGGGCGTTTAGGGTGCCCTCCCCAGGACGGGGCCATAGGGCCTCAGCTGTGCCTGTCCTCCAGCACTGCCCTGCCGTGGGCTCAGCCATCCTGGCCAGTGACAGGACAGGCCCGTCATCTCAGCGTGTTCAGCGTACCGTGGGTGCCACGAGCACAACCCTGCATCCAGCACACTCCACTCTGCTGTGAGAGCACATTGGTGTGAGCAATGTGTTCTGCAAAAAGCTGTGGAAGGAAGAAGCTCCAGACTGCTCACTGCCTCAATCTCTGCACCAGCTGAGCATCAGTGCAGCCCCTTGTGCACCCCATGGAGAGGATGGTCATTGCACCAGCACAGGCTCCAGAGCCACCTTCTCCTCTGAAGCATTTGGTTTGGTTTAGGTTTTCTTTTAATTAAAAAAAAAAAAAATTAAATGCAAGTGCTCTATCCTGCATGTTTTAAGTATATAGTGCAGGGCCCCCTGTTCTTAAGCAGATGAAGTTTTAGTAGGGAAAAGAAGTGAGACTAGAACCATTGAAATAGTTTCGTTTGAAAGCAACTTAAAAAGATTGTGGTTTGTGTTCCCTGCTGAAGGCGGGACCAGCTTGTAGAAGTGTCTTGGTATCCCTCAAACAAGGGTGATAGGTTCCCCTATACAAAATTCAAGTACTGCTGCAAAGTCATGTCCTTGCTGTACTTTAGTTCCAGCAGGGCTTTTTCTGCTTTCCCTGACCTGAAGAAGGCAGCACGACCCCAAGTCTCCACACTCAAGTTCCTGCACTCCCCCTTATCTGCACCAGGGTCATGTCCCTCATCTCTCTTAATTATCCTGAAAATCCCTCTCATTATCTTGTGTGATTCAGTGACCTGTATCCTTCTGTGGGTATAACGAGCTGCATGGAAGTTCCTGTCCATTGGACTTTGACCAAAATAAATTATAAGCTTGTAAAATGTCAGTAGCTGGCAAGGTGCATTTGGGGTTGCTCCTGTTTCTGGGACACAGCCACAGCTGGCGCAGGCGTGCCAGGGCCCGTGCTGGTGCATGGGCTCCCGCAGGGCTGAGGGATGCAGAGCAGTGCTGGCTGAGCACCAGCAAAACTCCAGCACAGGCAGGCTGAGATCCATCTACAGAAGTTGCTCTGCTCTGCCGTAGCTCCTGATGTTTGGATTTTCATCAGCGTGCTGCGGCCTGTCCTCCCTTTCCCCCTGCAGAGCTTGCCTCCATGCCAGGCTGAGGAGTAGCAAATCTGGGCCGTCCCTGGCCCTGTCACAGCCTGCTGCTGTAGGAGGGAGCAAGCCTTGGTCCTCAGGGTGAGTGGTGTCGTCTGGCTTGGCTCTAAACAGCAGCACACCAGAGCCTGGAGCAAGCTGTTGCCTCTTCTGATGGACTCCGTATGGGAGACCAGATGTGTGCTTCCATCAGGCAGTGGGAACAGACCAGAGAAACAGCCCAAAACTTGGAAAACACTTGGTTGTGTGAGAGGATTCAAGTCTCTGCCCACCTTACAGTTACAAAATGGCTGTAAATGTCCTTCTCCTTTCCCTGCACTTGGCCAGTTCTTGCATTAAGAGGATGTGCAGGGGCCAGGGCAGGCAGGCCCCTTTGTGCAGCTGCAGTGCCAGCAGCACTGTTGGTGCTTTACCAACCTCCCCCTCACCCCGTGCTGGTGGGGGCTGGGCAAAGGCTGCTGGAGCTGGGCCTGTCCCCAGGAGCAGCAGCTGAGTGGTGTTTCTGGTGTCTCTGCCAGGTAATCGTCCATGATGTGAACGAGCTGACAGAAAAGCTGTTTCCCATCGTTGAGGCCATGCAGAAACACTTCAGTGCTGGATCAGGGACCTACTACAGCGACTCCATCTTCTTCCTGTCAGTTGCAATGCATCGCATCATGCCCAAAGGTAGGTCTCTGCTGTGCTGCCTCCACCAACACAGGCTCTCTTTCTCTTCTGCACAGAGATGTTATCCGGTGCTATTTGGACTACAGAGTTAATAAACTTTTGGGATGGACTCCTAGGATTCTGCTCCTTTCTGCAGAGTGATGGACTTACCAGTCCAAGACCTCATCCAGGTCTCCACTGGCATGAGTGACAGGAGGTTCTCCTTGTCACATGGCAGCTGGCCCTGCCTTTACACCCTGAGATGATTGGAGAGGCGAGACAGGAGCAAGCAGGCCTGCTCTGTGTGTATTTACAGCCCCCTTCCCCTTGTGGTGCCAGCAGAAAGAGGTGCTGAGTGTCTGTGGTGTAGCTGTGCACTCTTGAGTATCAGTAGAGAGTGGTTGTTGAGTCTTTCCTCTTGGCTTTAGGGAACTTTTAGAAAGCTTTGCTAATTAGCAGCCACTGATCATTTAAGTTTCCTTATGGTGCTTCTGCTGTTATCAAGTGCAGAAACAACAAGAACTCTGCAGGAAAACAAGGCAACTGGCAGAAGGGGCTCAGCTCAGCTGATGCCATTTTCCTCCCCTGGCTGTGTGCAGTTGCCTCTCATGAAACCAGCATGCTGTCTAGTCTTTGGTTGCACAAGTAGGGTTTTGTGTCCTTGGGCTCCAAACCCCTTCACTGGAGCTCCTGCAGCCCTACTTGTCCATTCCCAGTGCTGGTCCCTGGGCTCTCCCTGCCAGCTGCCTGGCTGGCCTGATGCACCAGTGATGGCAACATCCCTTCCTGGGCTGGTCACACGTCCTCCCTGGGCATGGCAGGCTGCAGGTGGCAGTGGTGGCAAGGAGCCTTGGGACCCTGCCTGGCCATACACCTGCCCCAGGAGGAGGTGACCAGCCTCTCAAAGCTGCTTGTGGATGTCATGCAATGATGGCCTGTTCCCACATGTGTGCATGTTCCCAGGGCTAGCACCGCTGGCACCAGCAGCTTCCTTGGCATCTGGAGCCTCTGCCCAGCTCTAATACTCCTGCAGACTTCCTACCATGGATCTCAGGTGCACTGTTGCTGAGATGTGGGCAGATACACCTCCCCTGTGGCCCTGCTGAGTCCTGTCCCAGTTTGGCTCTACTTAGGAGCTCCTACCTCTGCTCTGCTCATGAGACCTCCTCTGTCCCTTGTGGACTTGCCCCTGTCCTCATGGCATGGCCTTCTGACACTAGCTCATTAAACAGTGGGGCAGTGGTGGCCCTGAGGGTCCCATCCAAGCTCACTGATCATTACTCTGTGGGCTCCAGCAAATGTGCTCTACATGGCTCTCCCCCAGACTTGGGTAATTTTGTGTGTGTCTGGTGCTGTCTGCACTGTGAACGCTTTGAAGTACACTGCATACAAATGATGGTATTAATGCTGGCTAATTCACTCCTCCTGATTCCCTGCTCTGTCTTTGCTGTGTGCTAAAGATATCCCTGTCGTGCTGCCTGCCAGCAAGAAGCTGCTCAGTCTGAAATGCCTTTTCTCAGTTCATCAGCCCTCATCTCTTGGAAAGCTTGTTTGCTCTCCCTCAGCCTGACAGGGCTTTCAATGGTCTGTTCGGGGCACAGGATGTTTAAAGAGGCATTTTTACAGTTTTGTGAGTTTAGTTTTTGTTTCAGAAGCTGCTAGTAAAGGTGATTTATATTTCCCTTGCAAGGGAGGTCAGGTTTGCTGTGCTGGGTGCCTGGTGATTTATGGGGCTGGCGAGGCTCACCAGCCTCCTCCCTGTGCAGCCAGCACTGAACGAGAGGCACAGGAAAGGCTGCACTGGCAGGTGATGTGGGAATGGCACTGGGCTCCTGCTGCCCTCCTGACTCTGACAAGCAGTATCTACTGGTCTGAAGAAACCATTTTGCTAAGTTGGAGGAGAAAGGACCAAACCCTCTTTTTCAGGCATAATTACCATTTTTCCTGGTGTATTTCTTTGCCATTTCTTCTGCCTTGAATGCTGTGTTCTGCCCTGAGTGCTGTGTCTTTTTGTGCACCTCTCCAGGCACATCTGGCTCCATAGCATTAGCACCAATTTTTTGTGGAATCCAGATTTGATTGGAAGCTTGAGCATCCTCTAGCAGAAATGAAGGCCCTGATCTGAATATTAAACTCTCTTCATTTGCATTTGCATTAATCAGTTTATAGGGTTTTTTTCAGTAGCAAGTGACCTTTTTTACTAAAATTCCCTGGCTTTAGTTTACCAAATATATTATTTTTTGAAGAGAAGCATTTCCACAGTATCATTATTTAATGATTTCTTTGGAATCTATAGATTGTGGTGGGGCATTGACTTTGCAGACCAGTGGCACTGAAAACTGAACACCAGGTTATTTTTAATTTTTTAGGGACTTTTGTGGGACATGTGCTGGCTGCATGCACATTGCACTGAGGTTAAATAGGGTTTGCCACTCAGCTGCTCTGTCGTTTACTGTTGCTTGGGATCTTTGCCCAAAAAACTTCACATCTAAAACCTGCAGCTGCCAAGTTATAATATAACAGCTTCTTAGCTGGTGTAAATCATGGAACACTCTTGCCTTAAATGTCTTACATCAGTGGAGTTAATCTGATTTAAACCAGCTGGGGAGTTGGTATGCAGCACGCAGAAGTGCAGACTGCATAACTCTTGTCTGTGCTCGAGGCTCATAAATCCCATTTTAATGTGGTGTGGCCAGGCCCAGGGAGCTGGAGCGGTGCTTGGTCCTTCAGAATGGTTCTGCAAGGGGGAAGTGAGGGGAAAGTTACACAGAGAGGACAAGCAGGTTCAGGCTTAGAAGGAGCTGCCAGGATGAGGACAATGCCAGCATGAAATGGTCTTGAGACTCACAGAGCAGTGCAAAGAGAAGGAGGGAGAACAAGGACCCAGACCTTTTCACTTTCCATTTCAGTATGGCCATCCAGAGGGGACCTCTTCCTTCCTGACTGGCTTTGATCCCTCTATCACTTGTCATTTTAGTTGTGTAAATCAGGTGGCCCAGCAAGCTTTTTATCACCCTTCTATGGGAACATGAAGGAGTAATGTCTCGGCAGGTCTGTCTGGCAGACAAGGTCTGGGGACAGACTCCTGGTGCCACAAGTGTGGGGAGGAGGAGTTGAGGTGACAGAAGGGCAGCCTGGGAAAGCTGGGAGCTCCCCAGGGAATTCTTGGCACCCATTCTTGGCCCAAGGTGGTTTTCAGAAAAAATTTGTTTAACAAGTGTTCTTCCTAAGGAGCTGGTGGGCCAAGAGAGAGCCAGCAGCATCCAGCAGCTTGGGTAGAGC
Source organism: Hypocryptadius cinnamomeus (assembly GCA_013400635.1). Taxonomy (NCBI): domain Eukaryota; kingdom Metazoa; phylum Chordata; class Aves; order Passeriformes; family Zosteropidae; genus Hypocryptadius; species Hypocryptadius cinnamomeus. The sequence continues at coordinate 137,757 of VYZP01030515.1, read as the reverse complement.
TTTGAAAACTGCCATTTGGTGTTCAACTCCATTGGTGTTGCTGATGGTGCTGCAGCAGGATGGCCCTGTGGGAGAATAAGGAACAGAGGGAAAATGAGACGTGGCCGCTGTGGGTGAAAAAGCAGCACTGTGTCTGGGGAAGGGACTGCCAGCAGGGAGCTGTGCCTTTGGCTTCACAGCGGGTGTCCAGACAGCGCCTGTGACACATCAGGATCCATGGGAAGTCCAGTGGTCTCCCTGGCTTCAGACTCTGAACAGGGCAATTTCTCCAGCTCATTATCAACAGCTGTACTGATTGTTAAGCATAGACCAGATTATAATGATGTTTGTCCAAGCAGCCTGATAATGACCAAGCCCCAGTTGCTTGGGGTTTGGTGCTGCTTGCAGCAGGATCCAGCTGCTGGCTCCGGCTTGGTCTCCCACGAATCTGATATCAGCCTTTGTCTGCTCTGGGATTACCAGCCCGGAGACAGAGGCCTCTGTGAACATCAGCTTATGCCTTTCCCACCAAGCAGTGCTGGAGGGAAGGCAAAGGCCAGCCAGGAGACGTGTTGGAGCAGGCACTGAGCTGTGCTGTGCTTTCTCAGGGCACTTTGCCTGTGCCAAGGCCGGGCACCTGGAGCACTCCTGCATCTGTCTGTGGAGCTGCAGAGCCTGGGAGCTGGGGGAAGGGGTTAAGCACAGAGGTACCAGGAATGCAGTCTGTGTACTGAACTAATGCCTCAACTCCTGTCTTCTGCTAGTGTCCGTCTGGAAAGGAATGCTGTCCCACAGGCAGCATCCTGAAGACATTGTTGATTGCTTTTGTGCATGTGTGCACGAGGATTCAACGTTGCATCTGCACTGTTTCAATCCACAGCATGGGATTGCCCAAGTCGGACTCTGTTTGCCTGTAGGGTGCCAGCTGCCTGTGTGTGGTGTGTCCCCTCAACAGCACTCATGTCCAGAGCTGCACTGCACACATCCTGTGTCACACAGGGCACCAGAAGTCTCTGGGGTGGAGCCTGGCAGAGGGACATGGGGAGGCATCACTCCCCCTTTTTCCTCCTGTCAGCTGCAGAGCAGTTCCTGGTGCAGGGCAGCTGCCCACAGAACTCAGCAAATCACTGTAATAATTGTAATAAGTGAGCATTTTGAAAGTGCGTCACTCCTGATCCTTTCCTGCTGGCTGAGCACTGCCATCATTGCTGAGCCCCACCACGTCAGGGAATGCAGAGATGCAGCTGTTGGGAGAGGGCTGGGAGGAGAGTGTCCATGTCCAGATGCTTCAGGCTTGATTGTGTGCTACCAACGGGGAGATGTTGGGAAAAGGCACAGAAAATTGGGGTCTGTGGTAGAGTCATGGGAGTTGGCCCCACAGCCATGTGCTCCCAAACCACAGTTCCCAAGGGATGCTGCAGTAGCTGAAGGGTTTGCTTTCTGGCAAATGTGTTTCCATCTTTACAGAGATGGAGGGAGCGTTAGTAGTTTCTGATGTGCTCTCATAACCTCCCTCCCTGCTTCGTGCCGCAAGCACGTGAAAAACAGCCAGATTCCCTTCCCAGCCTGTCTCTGAGCTGCAAGCACTTATGTCAGGTCCTGTGATGGGAAGGGAAGACGCTGGAGTGATCATTTTGCAAGCAATAGGGATAGCTGTGCCAGCCATTGTTCCTTGCTGGGGTGAGCCTGCTGTGCTGAGAGAGTTGATTTCATGATGCTTTTCAGGAGCAGGCAACAGCAGACCTCTGAATAAGCCCACCCCAGGTAAACACTGGAGGTTGTGGCCTTGTAGAGGGGTCCACATCTGCTGAGATGAGCTGCTAATCCCATCTGTGGGATTATGCCTGTGGGACATTCCTGTCCTGGCAGGAGAGCTCCTTGGCCCCAGCCCTGGTGTGGAGGAGGTGCCAGGAAGGGCTGCTGTGATGAGGGGGATGCGGCTGCTGCTCAGCAAGTGCCTGGAAGTCTGAGTGCTGCATCACAGCACAGACCCCTTCCCTGTGGCACTGCTGCCTCTGGGGCCAATGTGGCCTGCAGCCCCCGGGGGTAGTGTCACTTCTCATCATTTCCACTGCCTGCCCCTTGCCGCAGTGTCACCATCGATTATTTTTGGATGTCCTAGATCTGTCAGGCCAGGGCTGGCTGCTCCCCCCGCTCCCACGGAGCAGCAGGGTCTCATCACCCAGTGCTGTGGTGGGTGCTGCCCTCCTGTCTCCCCAGCCACACCAGCTGCCCTATTCCCAAAGGGTTGGAAGCTGCTGGGAGTCACCCAGTGTTGATGCTAGGGCTGCTTTCCCCCACACTCTCCCTGCTCTGCCATAGCTCATTAGAGTTTAGCAGGAAGAAACAAGGACAAAATCTGCCTGCAGCCCTTTCCCCCAGTGTGTGCAGTTAACTGGGATCTGAGCCCAGAAAATTTATTTTCCTGTATCTCTTTTTGGTTTTTCTTTCCATCTCACCTGCTCGTTACTTTGCAGCTTTCCATCCACTCTTTTGTAATTTATAGCAACCTGGAATCAAACCTTATTTTGTCTGATTAAAAGGTTTCCTTCTGCTCTTCCTCCAGCTCCAAAAAGTGTTTTCACACTCCTCCCCCAGCAGTAGCATATATTAAATGCAAGGCAAACGGCATTTCCACCTCCATCCTGAAACCTATTGCATGTTTAGCAATGTTGCTGCCTTTGAGTCCAGTTAAGAGCCAAGGTGTTGAGTACTGCTAAATATTAGTCCCTCAGACCTTGATGGATTACAAGGGGACACTTGGATGCACAGGAAAAATTAATTTCCTGGAACAAAACACATCCATCTCCTGCTGAGTCTTCCCCTTCCCTCAGGAGATGGCTGTAGGGTGTGGAGCAAGGCGATCAAAGTGATGCTGCTGTCAATACCTGGGAACATTGCTGCTGCTCCAGACCCCTGAGCTCACCCAGGTGCCTGCCCTGCGTGGGTGGTAGCAATGATTTGTCATCTATCTCTGGCAGACAGCCTAATTTTTTAATTAGCTGATAGGCTGATTAGCTGCTGTGCTGCAGCCACTGCTCTGCTCTGCTGGTGTGTAATCAGTGCTGCAGAAACCTGGTTAGCAGCCGGGCCGCTGGGGCACATGGCCCCCTGCACTTCCCTGGAGCTCTGTGTGCAGAGAGGGAGGCTGTTTGATGGGGAGGAGGCTGCTGGGCTGTCCCAGGGAGCAGAGGGGACCCTTGGCTGCATGGCAGATGAGAGGACCTGTGTTGAAGCACACAGCTGGAAGGTAAGCTGCGCTGCGCCTTGGCAAGCTGTGCTGGTGCAGGGCTTTTGTAGCATCATCTTCTCATGGGAGGGTGGGCTCTGGAGCAGGACCATGTCCTGGGAAGGGGGACTGCAGGCTCCCCAGTTGCCAGCTCAGTGGCAGCAAGCTCTGAGGAGTGTGTCATCCTTGCACACGTGCATGTTTGCCCCTGCCTTGGCTGCTTCCTCTGGGCGAGGCTCTCTGGTGCTGCCGAGGTCAGCTGGGCAGGCAGCAGTGATTAATGCTGGGCGCAGAGGGGAGGCTGTGTGTGGAGAAAACAAGGCCTGGCCAGGGGAGCACACAGCCAGAGAGGAAGCTGCTCACAACCCTGCTGACAGCAGCAGGGAGAGCGGCCAGGGGCAGCTGCCAGTGCAGGGGGTGAGCCAAACCCAGGGAGCCTCCAATGAAGGGCAGGATGGAGAACCCAGCATGTTTGTGTAAATAAACTGCGTGCCTCCACACTGGGCTTGTTGAGGTGCTGGCATCCCTGCCTGGCACTGCAGCTGTTCTCGTGCCCTGCTGCAGCTGAGGCTTTTGGGGACCACTGGCTTCTGCTGCTGGGCAGTACCCTCTGGGTTGCACAGGGACCTCTGGAGCCTGTCACCCACTCTGCATCCATGCTTGGACGTGGTGCTGGCTGTGGGAGTGGAGTTTTTCTTGGCCACACATCTCTGTGAGGCAGTGAGGGCGGAGGATTCTGATTTCACAGCCAGCACAGGCAGCTTTGTGGATCCGTGTGTTGCTCCTGCAGGCACGCTGCCCGCTGGAGCTGGCGGCTGCTGCCCTGCTCCAGGAGGTTTATGGCCCAAGGCAGCCATCTCAAAGTCACTGCTGGTCCTTCACAGCTCCTTCTTCCCTTGGGATCTTCTCCTGTCATGATGGGGACAGCTAAAAAACCTGACTGAGAAAAACATTGCTCAAAGCGATTCAGAGAGGTGGAGGGGCAGCTGTCCAGGTGTGCCCAGCATTTGTAGACCAGCAGACCAGAGATCCCCAGCCCTTCTGACTCCAACTCAGAGAGCTTTGGTTGCTTGACTCTCTTCCTTCTGGTGGTCCAAGTCAAGTGGCAGAATGAACAGCCACCCCCTGGCCCTTCCCCACAGCCCGCTGCAACCTTGCAACACCCAGAGCTGCAGCCAGCAGGGGACACTCCTGTCACTTGGCTGCACTGTGTCACTCGTGCTGGCTGCAGCTGCTCCTGGCCCTGCAGAAGGTTCTCTGAGCTGCTCTGCCTTCAGCAGCTCCCTGTCCCAGCCCTGTCCAGGCCATCACCCAGCCACCACCCCTCACTGCCTCCTGAGTGGGGTCTTGCCTCCCTGTGTTGCAGGACTGGCAGGTGCTGGCTCCCTGGGAAAAGGCACAGTGGTGTGCCTGGGTCACACAGCTGGGGCAGCAATCCCAGCAGTGCCCTTGCTGATCGCTTCTGGTCCCAAAAGTCACTGCTGTGATGCAGAGGAGGTGTGGGGAGGTCAAGGTGCTCCCACCTGATATGTGCCAAGTGCCAGGTTAACAGTGGGACTTGATGATCTTAAAGGTCTTTTCCAGTCTAAATAATTTCTTAATTCTATGTTGGAGGAGTCTCTCCTCATTGTCATGAAGCATCAGAATGCTTAAGTCCTTAAAAACAGGTTTGTTGAGACAGGTGGAGGTGCCAGTGCAGAGGATGGCGGGAGCAGAGCCAAATTACCACCAGTTTTGGTGACAGGTGTTTGCCTCAGGAGTGTGTGTGAGATTTGGGCACAGTGCAGCTTGGTGGGGTGGTGTCCTCTCCTCTCCTGGTATCCCACTGTTGCCTGTAGCATCTCCTCTGCCAGACCAGCTGCAGGCAGGATTTTTTTACTCTGAGGGGGCTGACCTTGTGCTAACATGAACCTGTTAGTGGGCTGGAGAGTTACATCACTTCCAGTATTTTGATTCTTGCTTCTACTCTATATCTGTTAAACCACTGCTCAATTATCAACAATACAGACTGCAATGTTTGCTGGACAGCTTCTGCCCTTTGTGCTGTGATGGCTGCTCTCCATTTCACTATTAACTTCCTGGACACAGCTCTTCCCCTCTCCACTGCCAGTGGTGGCATGCTGCTTCCCTGGATCTGGTGTGGTTTGTATGGAAGTGGAGGGTTTGGAGCCAAGGCCAGCACTTAGACCACTGCCCTGCTCCTGCTGTCTGGGCTCAGCTTTGCCAGGGGAGTGACCCTTATACAGAGAAAGTTGTTGGGATGAGCTTAAATTACTTTGGCTGCAGAACAGCCTGCACTGCTCTCAGCAGGCTCCTGCCTTTGCATCTCCTCTTCACCTGACCCTTCATCCATTGTCCTGCAGTTACAAACCCACTGTTTACATTTCTTAGAGTCCACCCTCTCATCTCAGGTTAGGATAAAGTAATCCTATTCTAGGGCAGGTTCAAGGCTGCCCATCCCTAGGCTGCTCTGAGCAATGGGAGCAGGTCCTAAGGGCTGGAGGGCTAATAGCTGCTGCTGATGGCTTGCTGCGTGACATCCCCAGAGCTCTAGCTAGGTCCACCAAAGCACCTCACCTCCTTCCTGTGCCCCCTGCTGCCATTCATGATCCTGCCTGACATTTCTGGGAAGAGCAATGTCATAGAGTCTTACAATGGTTTGGGTTGAAAGGGACCCTAAAGTTTATCTGTGTCCAGCCCCCTTGCCATGGACAGGTGTGTCACTTGGTGAATCAGATTGCTCATCTAGACCAAATTTGCTCCTGTCATTCCAGTGGTGGGGGGCCTGGCCCACTGCATACCTCCTCTATCCCTGCTGTGCCCTGGGGCAGTTTTTGGGGTCCATGCTTCCAGGAAGGGCTGTTAGACTTGCTGCAGAAGCTGCCTGCTACCACAGGGGCCACTGGGTGCCTTTCAGAGCATCTAGACAGCCTGCTGTGTCCCTCAGTACACCAAAGGGGTGCCTATCTGTGTGCTGCCATAGCCCCACTGGCAGAGAATGTGGGGCAGCAGGGCACAGGAGCATGACCTCTGCCTGCCTCTGCCCCCTCACTGGATGAGGTTGTGGGATGAGGGAGCTCTGAACCTGGCCATTCGCCTCTGGACAGGGCTGGGGGGAGGTTTTGAGCCAAGCCTGGAGTACAGCCCTGCTGTAGCTGCTGATACAAGGCTGCAGTAAAAGATTACAAGCTTTAAATGGGGCCAACCTGTGCTATAAAGCTGTCACTGCTAATGGAGACCATCTCTGCTCCGAATGGCACGGCTCCCCTCTCCATGCCGTGGCTGGAAGAGCTGGAGCTGAACAGAGTGGAGGGTTCTACACAGTATGGCAAAGTTAGAAAACTCCCTCCTGAGCAGAACACTCAGCCTTTTCCCACATTTCCAGCTGGATCCCTCTGAGCAGCTTGTGCCTAAGAGAGCACGCGATTCCTCCACCCCCACATGGCAGCCAGGACAAAGCACTTGGTAGAAGGGTGAAAGAGCATGATACATCATAAATATTAGTGCCTGGCCCCTTGCCAGTCCCAGGCAGAGAAATCATCTCAGCCATTAATCTGTGCATGCAAGCTGCATCTGGCAAAGTGATGCTTAATGTCACCCGTGCTGACTTACATCTCAGTGTTGCAGTTCATGCTTGCTTTAACAAAAAATTTTTTAAATTTAAAAAAATCAAAACAAAAAAGTACTTGGTGCTTTCTGGGCCTAATTTCTTAGTGAGTATTTCCTGGGGGAAGCACAGGGCACAGCATGGACCAGTGTGCTGGGGTGAGCCTAACATGGGAAGCCTGTAACGAAGGGCAGGATGGAGAACCCAGGGTGTTTGTGTAAATAAATTGTGTCTCCATGCTGGGCTCTCGTGGCACTGTCCTCCCTGGCTGGCACTGCAGCTGTGCTCAGCTCAGCTCCCTGCTCAGCTGAGGCTTCTGGGGAGAGCTGGCTGGGCTACAGGGACCCTCCAGAGCCTTTCACCCACTGAGGTGCTGGGGCAGGCAGGGTTGGGATTGGAGCTTCCTCCAAGCTCAGCTTTCATTCTCCGCTGTGATTAATTGCAGTTGGTGTTCAGCTGTAATTTTAGAGAACAATCAGATGACGTGGCTCACAGTTGATTTAATTGAAGCCTGATGAGGCTGCTGTGCACCAGGGTGAGTGGTGCTGGGATGCCCCTGGGAATCCCATCCCCTCTTCCCAGTCTCTTGTAGGGCTCAAGCTCCTCACATTTGTCTGGAGCTGAGCTTGTGCTGTAAGTGCAAGGTCTTCTTGTCCTGGAGTTTTGTGACCAGGGTATTCTCAAGTGTGATAATGTTTTGGATTTGGGAGTTTGCCCCACTGTAGTTTGAGCCACTGGGGAGGTTGGGTGCATGTGGGATACTTGTCTTGTTCCTCACTGCAGAAATCCACTGCTCTGCTGATTCATATGCTTAAGTTGCACTGGCCATTTTTGAGGCAGTTCAGAAGGCTGGGGGAAATTGCTTTCAGGTCAAGACCTGCCTTAGCCTGTGGTGATTTACTGTGCCTGGGGTTTAAATCTTTGCAAACAGAGGATTATGGTGATGGTAAATACTAGGTAGGCCTGAGGATTGCTGTACTGACAGCTGAAGGGAGCATGGCCTTTCCCTTTAGCAGATAGAGCATGATGGATGTTAAAAAAATAAATTGAGATACAGCCCAAGTGCTAGCTTAGATACTGTTTCTCCTTGATTTATATTTCTGCTTGGGTGCTTCGCAGTGTAAGCAGTATATTTCTTGCTTAACCTCACAGGGCCTTTTTGCTCTTAAATGAGGACAATGTGGTAGGTATGACCAATTGCCAAGATTCCTAGATTAGTGCAAGATCTGCAAAAAATTCAGAGCTGCTGTACAGCCCAGCATCTGCTCGAAACACAAACACCAAGCAATGAGCACTTTTGAAAATGCAAAGCTGCACTTCTGTGCTAGGGGATAACTGCTGGTGCCTGGCTGCTCTCAGTGCCTCTGGGTCTCTAGTCCCATGGTGGCTTTGGGAGCTGAAAACAGAGCCATTGCCTCCTGCTCTCAGCAGCCAGGAGCAGCCAGCAGCCTGTCCTGAGCACAACAGGGTAAAGGGATGAGGAGCCATGGTGGCACTGGCCCAGCAACACCAGCCTGATGGGAAGCCATAGGCACAGCAGATGCAGGCAGCAGAAGGTGAGGGCAGGCAGGGCTTGTCCTGCCTGCAGGTACTGGGCAGGAGGAAGGATGAAGGCTTGGTTTGCTAATTGCTCTGGAAGTGGTGGTGACAGGCAGGTCTAGCCTGCAGGGAGCTGTAAGGGTACCTGTGCATGATGAGTGGACCAAAACACATTGACACAGCCTTACAATCCAATTAGTGCTGAGTGCTAAGCAACCTGGCCAGTTTGCTCTTGCCTTTTATAACACATATAAATAGAGGGGGCATTACATAATGCCCTGGGGATGGCTCCACTCGCAGTCTCTGAGGAGGGCTGAGCTGGCCTGGCCAGAAGATGACCATGGCTTTGCTTGTGGCTGGGAGATCCCATCTAATGGCTTCATCTCTTGTAGTGTTTGCACCTGCTGCATTGTACTTGGCCTGCTGCAATCCATGCAGCATCCCCAGATCCACCTGGGATGAGCAGTCTTGTCAAGGCACATTTCCTGCACACTCTCCCAAGCATCTCCATCTTTCAGTTTTTCTTGTGCTGCAGAGGAGACTGGGACAAATTTGGGCAGGGACCTGACCCTGTTAAGTACCTCAGGCCCAGCCTTGAGAATGATGTCCTCCAGCCTTTCCTTGCTCTTGATGTCTCACTGCGAGTGGAAGATGCTTCCATGTCTTTACAACCCCCCTTGCCTCTGAGAGGGTACCACCAGCGATAATAGTCTTCCAGGCTGCTGCAGATCACCAGCAGTTCTGTGCAGGCAGAGAGCTGTAATCTCTGTAATCTCTTCCTCAGGGAAGCCCATGACAAGCTGCTGGGAGCTAATGGGTTTGTGCAGGTGATGCTGGAGGTGTCATGTGGCAGACTGATGCTGTCCATGATGGGAATTGCTTTGGTATGTTGGACCAGGGATGGATGCTCTCTGGGCTGGAGGTGGGAAACACTCATGGAGTTGGTAGCTGAAAGTAAACATGGAATTTTGAGGGGCTGGCACTACAGAAGCACTTCAGAAAGGGAGAGAGGCTGGGTTGAAGCTGCCTCTTGCTTTTGTCAATTATGGAAAACCAGTCTTCTGGAAGGAAGGAGGCAGTGGATAGAAGCAGGGGGTCAACAGAAATGATTTCTGAAGTAAACACACAGTGGTAAATGCTTCATGATGGTTGAAGTTTGTTTGCTTCGTGCAGAGGTTGGCAGCTGGATTGTGTTTACTCTGAGTTGCCCTTGGAGTAGACTGCACCAAATCCTCATTGGGTTCAGCTCCTCCAGTAGCTGGTGGTAATCAGGGGTTACACTTTTGTCTTATATTGCTGACTTTTCCTCTTTGCGCTTTCAGAAATAACACGGATCATCCAGGTAGACTTGGACCTGAAGTACAAGACCAACATCCGAGACCTGTTTGATGAGTTTGACAACTTCCCAGAGGGAGCAGTCATTGGGATTGCCAGGGAAATGCAACCAGTGTACAGGTACAGCCCCCTCCCCATGGGGAGCAGGGAGTGGGCAGCAGGTGGCTGGTGGCTTCTCTTCAACTCAAGTTGCTCTTTGGAAAAAAACCTGGGAGCAGTGGTCTCCCTGCTTTAATCCCTGCAGGGGGACTGAATCTGAAACTTGTAAGTTGGTATGAGCAAACTGTACAGTGTTACTGTGGTTTGTTTGCTCGTTCTCACACACCATCACAAGACTTCCAGAGGCAAATTCTTGATCATCAGTGCCAAAATCCATGCCTGGACTCTAGTACATCTAGAGGCATGTTTGCCCAGCCATGCCTGCTGAGGTGCTGTAATTGTTTGTGTGTTGACGCTCTGAAGTTTTGGCCGAGAGTATTGCAGAGAGTAAGGATTGAGTTTGGGCAACAATGAGGTTCTGGGTCCCTGGAGTGCACTTTCTGCTTCCCCCAGGGAAGGCTGAATGGGCAACTCTTGCTGACCTGGGCTTGCAAGCATGAAGGTGGCCTCATGGTCCCTTGCTCTTCAGACCCTTGGTCCACCAGCCACTGCTGACTGTGCTGGAAACCACTCACAAAGGGATGGCCCAGTCTTTCCTACTCGTGGGAAATAATGCAAATCCCACCACTCGTGGGTTTCAGGGACATGGATATTTCCAGGTGCTTAGAGAAATTAGTTTTGTTTAGCCATTGTTCTAAAGATGGACCTCAGGTTTTCTTTTAATTCAGGGTAGATCAGATAATTATCCCAAGATGCCTTAATGGATCTCAGCAGAGCTGAGTTTGAGCATCTGAGATGGCTTGGCTAGATTTGCTAATCCTAATGGAAAAGTTCTTGGGGAAAGATAAAAAAGCCTAAGAGGTCTCTCTTCCCTCCTGGAAGCCTACTTCCCTACTGAGCTTCTTAAGGCATGACCAGCAGCACTCTTGGGCAAAGGCTGAGCTGCAAAGATCTGGACCATCCTTTCTTGCTGCTTGTGCATCCAGACGGGAAGAGGGTAGAGACAGAGAGAAGTTCATCAACAGGGGATTGATGGTTGTTAATCACCACCAATTGCTTCCTGGAAGCCTTTTAAACCATATGACAGAATGTGATTGCTCGAACTACAGAAGTCACCACTATTTCTGAGCTGGAAAAAAGACATCTCTCTGTCTGTGGCATAAGTGTTGCCTCTCTCCTGATTTGTACTCTTGGCAGGAAGAGCTGGGACTAGAGGAACATGGATGCTGAGATCTTGTCTCCATAGGGTGACACCATGCTTGGAGAGTAGAGGGCTTCTGTATCTGCTTTGGGTGTTCTGACAGGATTTTCGTGCCCAGAATGGTAAATCCAACCCCAGTTAATCATATGCAATTGTTAGAACTTAAAGAGAGATAGAGGGAAGAGCCCCAGCCAAGAGTGGCTGTGAGGCTGTGGCCCAGCAGGGCAGATCCCTGTCGTTAGTGGTGCTGGAACGGGGTATATCAAGCACTCGTTTGCCTGCAATTAGTGCAGGGTGGAATCACTTTGTTTTTGTCTCTGCAGGGTTTTGCATTATTTCAATGCATAACTAGGGAGTGGGGATGGTGATCTGCTGCCTGGATGTGGTTTGTGGGACTGGGTGTGCCTGGAGGGGACTGAATTAAGGTTTGGGGTGCTCTGCTGGAGAGCCTTTCAGCATGGCAGGGGACAAGGCAGGGGATCATGGGGCTGAGCACTGAATACCTGACCCAAGCCATAGCTGTGTTTTCCCCCTCCTGCCACCCGCAGTGGGGACAAACATGCCAAGCAATAATAGCCCTCACAGGCTGCATTTTTGGGCTGAACTTTCTGTTGTTGCAGTTTTGACATTCTGGGTCACTTTGGGCTATGTTGTGCTTTTCTTCTTGTGTTGTTTTGATCTTCATGTGAAAACAAGTTCTTGATCCTTCTTGTCGCCAGATCACCCGTTGTGGGGCGAGCTGTGCAAACTCCAGCCTGCCCTCCTGCCAAGCCCTGCACCTTGTGGGGCTCGCACCTCACTGCTAAAAGGGTTTCCAGACACAAATGTGAGCTGACAAAGCATGGATGTCTTTGTAAAAAAAAAAATCTTTACTATTTTTATACTTTTAGAAAGATAAAAGACGTGTTGTAGGTGTGGAATAACAGGTGTCAGCTCCAGCCACGTTGTTTGCGATGTGTGCAGGCTTGAAGCATCAGTTGGGAAAAGGGTTGTGGGGATGGAGGAGGTTACAGGGCGGTTGTGGGGTCTCTGTGTTGCCACTCACATTTTCCTCACCATTTCACACAGCTCTCTGCAGCACTAGTGTTGCCCCAAAGCATCAGAGAACTTGGGGCAAATTAGCAGAGCTGTCCTGAGCTTGCTCGTGGAGCTGTGGACTCGGTTCCCTGAGGCAGGGTAAGCCAGTGGCAAGCCAGAAGGGGTCTGGGTACCATCTTTCCTGCTATGTAGCAGTGGGAAAGATGGATGGAGATCAATCCACATCTGTTTCCATCAGCTGCCCATTGGCTGCCTGGCTGTGGGCTGCACTTTGTAGGCACAGGTTGGGGCTGCAGAAGGCTCAGGCTGCTGCACTGGTGCAATGAGCAGTGCTGGGCACAGACATTCACGGGAAACGGAGGAGTAAGAGAGCAGTGAGTCGGAAACATCCCGGAGCCGGTCTGCATATCCTGAAGGTAGGGGAAACCTCCAGACAGCAAAACAGGATGGCACGGGAGTGTTTCCACTCGTTTGACTCATGCTGAAACAATGCCCGGCCACTGTTTGTCTTGGACAAACACATTTCTCTGAGCAACAGGATCTCCCGGCCCTCCTGCTAGGCCAGTGCTGGGATTTAACTGTTGCACAGTCTGGTGTCGGTCTGTCCTTTGGGGCCACTCAGGGTGAATTGGAGTGGCCTGTGGAGAGCAGTAGCTCCTGCTGAAGCTGGACATGGATCATTCTGCAGTGTCTGGCAGGGAGTCCTGGATGCAGAGGAGGAGGTGGCAGGAGCCCATGTTATGTGCAGGACGTGATCTGAGGTCCGAGGCCACCGGCGTCAGGTTTCCGTCTCTCCAGCTGCAGGAGGGAAAAGAGGCACCCTGTCCATGGGTCAGGCATGTTGTCCTTCCTGTGGCTTTTGGATCCAGTGTGGGACATGGGCTAAGGTCAACACCTCTGTGGATAGGGTTGCAGGCAGAGCTTCATCCCACAAGAAGGTGCCGCTGTGGTGGGGTTGTTGAGGACACTGGTGCTGTGCAGTAGTCTCCTAGATGCTTCTGGGCTTTCTATGGCAGCACTGGATTTGTCCTGCCAGGCTGTTGTTTGAATATTGGCCTGCAGAAGAGCCTCTTCCCAGGCTGACTTACGCTTGCTCATCTGTCTGCCTGCAGAGGGTTCACACTGTGGCCAAGATCAGGAGCTCTGGCTTCAGTGGGAATGATTTTGATGTAAAGATTAGACTCTGCATCTGAAGTTTGCATCATCCAAAAGGCTTTCCATGCAAGGAGGTGCTTCTTCAGAGTCATAACTTTAATTAAAGTCCTGTTGTCCTCTGCAGCTGCTCAGTTGTGCTGGCCAATCCTGCTCACCAGACTATAGAGAGTGAGTGATAATGTATAAATATTTATGTTGCACTGAGCCTTCTGTGCCAGATCTTGGACAAATTGAGAAGTCCAGGCTCTCTCGTGCTCTTGAGCTCTGCTAAGAAACCTGCAGAGATGCATTGCAGATGCAGCCTGCATGAGTGACCAGATGGGCAGGCAGGATACTGTCCTTGGGGGTGTGTGGGTACATGCCCAACCCTGCAGAGCAGCTCAGCCGTGCTCCCAGCAGTGTAGCTGTGCCATGGCTGGCATGGCCTACTGCCCCTCAGCCTGCTGGCCAGGTGTGAGCACTGGGGCTGCACCTGGGGCATAGGAGGGTCTCCGTCAGGGCATGACAATGGCATCCTCACACCACTGCAGCCCAGACCTACCTGTTCCTCCCTGCCAGCCTGGCTTGGCTCGGCACCTGTTCCCAGACACACGAACTCAGTGCTGCCAGGTGCCAAAGGGATAGGATTCCTCATTTCAAAGCAGCTCTGTGGTTAAGAGGAACAGAGTGGGTAAATACTGTGGCACTTCCCAAAATGTCCTGAAAACTTTCAGATTACTAAAGGCTTAAACCCTGTTCTTACTGTGTTTCCTGGTTCTATACCCGTCTGGTCACACTGGTGGCATGTGAGAGGAAGCAGAGCAGTGGTATTGATTGCACAGCTGCTCTTGGCAGCCTTGGCCTGACCCCGTCCATGTGCCATGCCGTGCTCCCTGCTCCCATTCCCACAGCCATCCCAGCCTCTTCTCTGCCCAAACACTGCTGCTGCTGGCACTGCCAGTGGCAGTGGGCTCTGGGTACCCACCAGTGTGCCAGCACCGCCTGGGGCTCTCAGAACTACTCCCATCATGCTCCCCTTGGAGGTCTCCTTGGGAAGGAATGGTCTGCTGGCAACAGGGAGGACTTAACCCACAGGTCCTCAGATGGGTGCTTTTACCCCTTCCAGGTAGGAGGAAGATACCCACTGTGAAGATGGGCCTCAGGAGAAGTCCCAGAGCTTCACAAGTCCAGGGATGCACACAGCTGGGGCTGGAAGGGTGGCTGCTGCTTCTACTTCTGCTATTTGGTGAGAGCTTTACTGCTGTGCCCCGTGTCAAGAAGCTAATTAAAGCTTGAGGCATCTTGGGAATCCACAGTGTTGGAAATGATACGTTTGTCCAGTAGGAAAGGATATCTACATCAAAGGGGCAGCTACAGACTACAAAGGGCTGACACTTGTGTCCCTGTGTGGCTGCAAGGCCATTCGCCTTTGCTTCTGCCTAAAACCTGGGAAGAACTCAAACAGGACATTATTTTGTAGAAAGGAAAGGCTTTGTTTCTGCTTGTGATCATGTGGGAGCTGCTGTAAGTGTGCTGTGTGCTCAGTGACATGTGTTTTGTTTGTTTGAGAGCTGCTGAAATAACCCAGAGAAGCCCATTAGTGGGTGGAAGCAGGACTGTGCAGCTCTGGACGCGGGGCCGCGGCACTTGCAGTGCTGGGCGTTTGTGGGAGCTCAGCAGCACCGGTGCTAAGTCACTTTGTCAGATGTTTGGAAGAGGAAAGGAGTTATCCTGGACTGTGAGCAGGCTAATGCTAAATCCATAGCCAGGCCAGGCTGTCAGAGAATCTGGGCTGAGACGGTACATTCTGTACCTTCTCTTGGGATCTAAAAAAAACCCCAAAGCACGGCTGACAGCTGCAGGCAAGGAGCAGCTGGATTTTCCGTGGCTGAGGCAGCAGGGGTGGTTGTAAGATGTAACACTGCAGGTGGGCTGCTGCCTGTGATGGAGCTTTCCAGAACTGGATATAACCATCTCCAGCAGGCAGGTCCTCCTGTCTGAGTTTTCCTGGTTTTGTGGACTTTTCATGCAGGCAGGTGGCCCTGACTTGGAGACTTTACTCTTTTCCAAGGGCTTTTGCCCTGAGGAAGCAGGGAGCTGGCTTCCAGAAAAGGTTCTGTTCCCCAGGCCCCTCAGGAGTAAAGGCAGGAGAATTTGTGCCTGCCATTTGTGCCATTGTGCCTGCCCACAGTCCTGCAAGCCCCAAACCCTCTGCACTTTGGATTTTAAACCATTTCAAGACTTTGACTTGATTTGTAGCAAGTGCTGCTGTTCGACGCATGGGGAAAACGGTTCTAGGAATTGGTTTGGCAGTGGCTGCCAGGAAGCAGCCAAAATTACAGAACAAACAGAACCTGCAAGGAACTGGAAGCAGAATTAATTTCAGGAATTCAGCTTTACCTCTGATTTAAAAAATTATCCAAGAAGGTAAAGGGTTGTGTTGTTTACACCTGTAAATATCATTAATATATGGGACCTGTCCAATTTATTCCCACTACGATGCAAACTTGAAATGTCATTTAAAAACAATGAATAAATTGGATGAGATCTGACAACCATAACTGTGCATTGATTGGCACAAATAGTAATAATATTAAGCAGCAGGTGAGCTTCTGTGAAGGGAGAGCATCTCCCCTGTTCCCGAGAGTTCCATTGGCAGGCAAGGGTGTCCCAGAGCAGGCAGCCTGTGCTTCCAAGGCATGCAGGAGAACACTGCCAGAGCAGAGTTTATTCACTGTTGTTAATAGAAATCTGCCATTTTAGCAGTAATTAGGGCCACAGTGTTCTAGAGTGTCCCTGTGGATGGGTTGCCCCCCTTCCTGTACTGGTGCTGATAGAGGATGGTCTCACACACACAGGTCATTGCACTGTGCTGCCACCAGTGCTGTTTGCTCTATAGATGGAAGGAAACTGGTGTGACCTGGACAGGGATTTATGGTCCCACCTCTGTTTGGAGGATGATTTTAGCACTGGTGTGGGGTGTACAAATGTTTGATGGTGAGGAGGGCCATCCCTGAAAATCTGTCCCAAAGAAAGGTTTTGCTCCCAAGCTGTGTTCACAAGTTGTCATTTGTCATCTATTTAAGAGTTCCCATTTTTGGACTAAGTCCACACAGAAATGTCATCAGTGAGAATCAATTTGCTGCTCTAAATACAGGCCTTTTAAAAGTTTGGCATGTTGACTGGGCTGTGGTAGAGACCAGCACTGTACAGACATAATTTGTGCATTACGTGAGAAGTTTATTAAGGAATTACTGATGTCCTCATTGAAGAGCTCAGTCTGTTGCTTCATCAGTATTTTCCATGGGGTGGCCGGAGGTCTTGCCTGAGCTGGACTTTTACCCTGAACCCATCAGAGAAGGGTAAGGTGGTCCTGGTGTGCACACCAACACGGCCTGCCCTTTGTCCCGGGATAGAAATTGGCATTGTTTTGCCCCAAGGTGACATTTTCCCCTGCAGGGCAAGGGGTATTGCTGTGTTGGTGATGCCACTGCATATCCCTGGGTACATAGTGCTCCTGAGAAGCGTGGAGCTGGGATTTCCTGGATTGCACAAGCTGTTCAGCCTCAGCTCAGGTGCTGTGGTGTGGGCTGGTACCGAACCTGCTGCCCTGGCTCCTTAAGGGGTTTAGCAATTGCACATGGAAAATAAGCAATTAGCAACAAGGGCTGCTTTGTTGCGAAGCCGCTGAGCTCACCAGGCCGAGGTCCGGCTGCCGGGGCAGGAGGAGGGAGCTGGGTTGGATGCTGCCTCGGGTGTAGCCCTGGGTGGTTGCCTCCCTTTGTGTGGCAGAAACTTGGAAGGGCCCCCCTTCATTGCAGCAATGTCTTCTGGAGGTGGGAGGAAGGGGAGCTGGCCACTGCCTGCCACAGTGAGGATTAGCCAAGAGGAGAAGGGTGCAGGGAATTTTCTTGGCTGTGCTCTTACATTGTGCTAAGGATGAAGGGGGAAAGCCACCATCGCCCCCTGAATGGACCATGCCATCATTCCCATCACTCTCCCCTCCCCACTGCCCACACCCTCCCCTCCAGGCAGGACAGAAGCTGCTATCAGGGTCTCCCCTTTGCTCTCTCCCATTTCAAGCACATCCCCTGTCCC
This sequence comes from Hypocryptadius cinnamomeus, assembly GCA_013400635.1. Classification (NCBI taxonomy): domain Eukaryota; kingdom Metazoa; phylum Chordata; class Aves; order Passeriformes; family Zosteropidae; genus Hypocryptadius; species Hypocryptadius cinnamomeus. The sequence goes on along the minus strand of VYZP01030515.1, from coordinate 120,498 downwards.
CATTGGGACACTGCATACTTCACACTGGGGGCTCCCATCCCATCTGCCTCTTTGAGCAGCTCTCTGGGGCCCCGCAGGTCCCAGGCACCACCAGGTGGGCAGCTCAGCCAGGGATTGCTTGGTGGGAGCACAGCCAGGTGCTGTGTCCTCCTGCCACCCCGGGGGAGTCCTGGCAGCACACAGAGCAGGGAGCAAGGTGCACTTGTGCCTCACTGCTCATTGCACAGGAGCAGTAGTGTTTGCCAGCTGGGCAAGTGCCTGCAGCTGGGGATAACACCGGCAGCCATCCGTGTTCTGGCTCAGGAACTGAATGACATATTTGGAGGTACGAGAGCATGTGCTTGTTTTAGTTGGTGTTTGGGCTGGCAGGGCTGCAGTTGGAGTGGCTCAGAGAGGGATGGCTGGCAGCCCGTGCTTCCCTTCTGCTCCCTGGCTCAAGGATGGGGCTCAAGGTCCCCCAGCCCCTGACCCCTGTGAGAGAGGCTTGCTGACAAAAGGCATCCTTAAGGTTCTGGCCTGCTGCTGCTGCTGCCCATCCTGCTCTCCCAGACAGCTGCCCAAACTCTGGCGGGGCTTGGCAAGAGGTAGGAGCAAATCAGTGAGTTCCACAAGGAGCTGACTCTTTCTGAGATGCTTATTACGTCCAGACTCTTGCAGATTCCCTATTTTTGTGGCTTTATTCCGTGACTGTTGGCTTTGTTTCCTCTTTGGTGAGGGAGAGGCCATGCAGCCTTCCTCCCTGGGTTCCATGCTGCATAGGCTCATGCAGTGCACATTGGCTGCACCCTGCAGCCTCCTCCTTCCAGCAGCCACCTCCTTCCAGGAGCATCCTCTAACCATAGGCACCCTGGGTCTGGCCTGGCATCTCATTTCACTTCATGTCTTTTTGACCTGGTTTGTTGATTCCCCAGATGCCTGTGCGGGGAGGCATTCCTGGAGATGGGGATGCATGGGGAAGGTCCACATCCTCAGCAGCAAGCCCAGTGGCAGCTGCACAGCTGATGTGGCAGGGTTGCAGGCTCTTCAACATCAGATGGGTGTAGGTATACAAGCCCAGTGCTACTTGTGGGGCAAGTGCTTTGAGCTTGCTGCTGGTCTCCCAGCTGGCAGTAACCCCTGCATCTTGCCTTTCCTGCCAGCTCGGGCACCCAGCTGCTTTACCAGAGGTTTCCAACTTATTCCGTGAAGTTGTCCCATAACCCAGAGCTGAAGTAAATGAGTGGAAGTTCACAGATTTGAACAGTCTTTCCCCCAGTTGTTTGCCTCTTGCTATGGAGAAGGCCCTACAGAATACAGCTGGTGTTAGAGTGGTCCCTCCTGGCCTGGCAGCTGTCCCCAGCGAGGCGTTTGCAAGGGTGTGATGGCAGCTTTGTGAGCTGGGGCTCGTGACTGCCGGGCTGCGAGGCAGGGGAGGCGCGGCCGCAGCGCCCTGTGCTGGGCCAGCAAGGGAAGTCCTGCTGGAAGCAGCGTTTTTATCTGGGCTGCCTGGGCCTGGCGTTTGAATGCTTGGAAATGCTCTTCTCCAGATGTTTCCTAGCACACGCCGGCTCTGTTTATAAACAGCTCCTCAAAGCAAAGCCTGTTGGGGCTGCAGCCGGGCGCTTGTGGCAGGCCCTGCACGGCTCCCCTGCACCATGGCACGGGGTCTGGGGCCACAGGTCACCTCTGTCCCCTCCCATCTAGATGGGTTAGAGCAGTTAACAAAAGCCCCAAATTCCTCCTCTTCCTTTCACCTCCCTTTCTCCTGGCTAACAGCTTCCTTCCCCGATCTGCCTTCCTGCCCAGGCTTTGGCTGCTGGGGGCACAGAGAGGAGGGCACACTGCCCTGCCTGAGCTGCCTGTTTCCAGGGAGATCCTGGCCACTCCAGGGGCCTGGGTCTGGGAGACATTTCCGTTGCATCCAGCTGGGGTTCAGTGCTGTGATGATTATCTCAAGGGCACATCCTGACAGCACGCTCATCCAGGCCCTGGAGTTTTCCCCTTATGTTCTGCCAAAATTTGAGGTGGGTGCCAGGGGGAGATGTCAGGCAGGACGGAGTGGAGTGGGTTCAGGCCGTGTCAGCTGTTTGGCTGGTCGTTGAGCTTTGCCAGCCCCATCTCCTCTGAAGAGAACAATGCTCTCACACTCGTCACTCCTTCCACTTCTAACTGGGTGGAGATGCCTTTCAGCCATGCTCTTCTCTGTACTGACCCTTACAGGACATGACCAAAACCACTTGAAAGACAAAAGCCAAGAAAAATCTTGTCTAAACAGCTGCTGCCAGAGACCTGCCAGGATACCTTTCCCTTGGTAAGGGCAAGGCTGTTGTGCTCAGCTGTGGAGCCACCTGCAGCTCATCACATCCTGGATCTCACTCAGGATTGCTCACTTCGGATGGCTCTGTCCTCCCTGCCAGCCCCACACTCCACACACGGCCGGGGAAGGACAGCCCTGTCACAGCCAGTGCTGGGAGGAAGGGCTGAACAATTGCTGCTTGTCAGTCTGTCTCCTCTTCCTGTAGAAAAGGGCACATTATCAGCCATCCACAAGTCATCTGGGGAACGGCATTGCTGAAAAACTGAGTCATGTGATACAGATTTGCTTTAGCCCCACCATGGCCTGGCAATGCCAAGGGCCTGGGTGCTTGCAATTTTTTTATCCTGGCTGCTTGCAGTGGCTGTAATCTTGTCCCTTAGCTTGGACAGCATGTGTTTGGAGGTAAGAATGTGAAAGGAATTGGCTTCACTGCTGTGGAGCTGGAAGTGTGCTCCCCTCTGTGGTACTGCTTACCCTCTCCCTCCTGTCAGCTTCCAGCATAACATTCTGGGCAGGGGGATGGCATTCTTGGCACTGCCAGGGAGAAGCAGAGGATGCAGAGGTGGGTTTGAGGCACTCCCTGGATCTGAGCACTTCAAAAGGCTGATTGGTACATGGCTGGGGCTTGTCTTTGCAGGTTGAGTTTCCCTCTAATGCTGCATGAAGAATGTTTTGCCGCCCTTTTCTAAGGAGCAACCTATCCATGAGTTGTCTTTGCCTGTCCTCAAGATACAGCTGCTCTTTGCAGAGGCAGAGCCCTTTATCCTTTCCCCACCCTTTAGATCCAATGAGCACTGCTGCCCATGAGCTCTGATGTGGCTGCCCATCTTCCACGCCCCTTCCCTAGGAAGCATGGATACGACTGCTTCAAGACTGAGCCCTCCTTCCATGGAAAACTGGCACTGGGAAAAACCTTTTCCGTTCTCAATCAGGTGGAAGGGAGTGGTGTAAAGACCTTTAATGAAATGGGACATATCCGTGCTTTAATGGAAAGTGTTAAGGAAGTGATGCTGTGTGATGCTTGTGGTTCTCCAGATCAGGAAATACAAAAGATATTCACAGTTGACATCATTAACAGATCCACATTTCTGCTGGGAAAAAAACAGAATAAAAAATAGATCTCATTTCTGGTGGAATAATTCTGCTGGTGGCTGTGTAATCCTGGCTGTCACCTTGGCCAGTCTCGCTGTGCTGGGGACCCAGAGCACAGGCCAGAAGGATGGATTTGATAGTCTGATCTCTGTACAAGCTGTAGGAGTCCCTGAGCAAGAGCCTGTGGGAGCTCAACATGGCTTCTTAGAAGAAAAATTTTAATTTAAATGCTTGCAGTGAAGAGCATTGCCTCTGGAGCCGTCCTAGGGGCAAATGTCCCTGCATCTTCTCACATCTGAGGGAGTCCAGCTTCAGCTTCCATGGGACCACTTTAAACATTTGGGTGCTAAATCGATCAAATTCTCGTTGCCTTGAGCTGCATGGAGACTTGGGTGGTGTCTGACAGGTTTGAAGAGGAACCAGTGGCAGGCTTTCCTTATTCTTTCTAACAGTATTTCTCCTTGACATCTTCACAGCAGAAAACCCCTTCTGTGTAAAAAAACCCCTTCTGTGACTTTACATTAAGTGTGAGGGCTGGAAGGAGAGAGCAGTGCTGGCAGCCCTGGGCTGTGAGATGGTGGTAGAGGTCATGGGTGTCTCCTGCCCTCCTCTGAAACAACAGGCTCAGACTGCTCTCAGGTGCTCAGCTTTGCAGCAGAGGATGCTGTCTGAGAGAAGAAGACTTTCAGACTGAATGGGAGCAATTTTGAAGGGCAGATCCAGCTACTTGGGGAATAGCATGGGATTAATTCAATTCCTGAAAGTAGCCAGTGTATGTATGGCAAGGTACATTCTCTGACACAGGACTGAGGAAGGAGCCAAAGAAATTTCTGGGCTGCTTGCTTAGGTAATTGAAATTAGGACACTTCTGGTGGTTCACCCAAGGCGCTGGGGATGTGGTTTTGTCTCTCTGCACAGCCGTGTGAGCAGTCACACGATCCTGTGTCCACTTGACTCACCAGAATGATGCTGGTAGAAACAAAAGAGGCTTTAGGAGATGGCAAGCAGCATGGTTTGAAGTCTGGGCAATATCCTGTGCAGGGGGATGGAGAGAAAGGCAGCCTGTGAAGCATTGGCTGTTCTGAGAGGCTGGGTGCCTCCAGACAGAAGACAAGCATGGTGAGATCCCTTGGGTGGGTGGTAGATCCTGTGCTGTGATCCAGACCTGCCCAGACTTGTTGTGGCTGCTCTTCAGGCTGCCGTCCCTGACATCCCTGTGCCTGTTCTTCCTCTCTTTCCAGGCACACCTTCTGGCAGTATCGCCGTGAGAACCCCCAAACCAAAGTGGGGGAGCCCCCTCCTGATGGGCTGCCAGGCTTCAACAGTGGTGTCCTGCTCCTGAACCTGGAAGCCATGAGGCAGTCCAAGCTCTACAACCAGCTGCTGGAGCCCACCATGGTGCAGAAGCTGACGGAGAAGTACCACTTCAAGGGCCACCTTGGGGACCAGGATTTCTTCACTATGGTGGGGATGGAGCATCCAGAGCTTTTCCATGTGCTTGACTGCACGTGGAACCGGCAGCTCTGCACGTGGTGGAGGGACCATGGGTACAGCGATGTGTTTGACCAGTACTTCCAGTGTGAGGGGGAGGTCAGAATTTACCATGGGAACTGCAACACCCCGATCCCTGAAGACTAAGGCACCCACTGCCCCCAGGAGCAGCTCTGACTGCAGCAAGGCCTGCAAAGCCGTAGTGGCTGCACTAACAGTCTCTCAGGAAGGGTGACCAGCTCTGATCCAGCATAATCCAGGGGAACCTAGGGATCCCAAGAGCATTCAGTATCCCACTGCCTGCAGCCTCACCCTCCAAGAGGAAGGGCAATTCAGCTGTTGGAACAGGACCTCCACAGCCACTGTATCCAGGGCTCAGCTCCTGGCTGTGCTTGGCCAAGTCCATGGTGCCTACCTATGCCTCAGCTGCTGGGGCATGGGAGCAGCCCAGGAGCCATCAGAGACCGCTGCTTTTGCACGAGGCAGGGTCCAGCTCCCTGGGTGCTGTGCAGCTTTTCCTTGTCTGATGGTCAGCAGGAGTGCCCAGAGGGCAATTGGGTTTCATTTGTCATTCCTTGGTGGCCCATTTCTGCGCCTCATGCAGAAAATTGGTCTCGTCCCTCCAGAGAGCAGACACTGTCCTCAGGTCATCTTTCTTTTGAGGCATTCCAGAAAGGCGAGAGGGCTTTAAAGACTGGAAAGCTGCTTTAAATTGGGTTACTTACAAACAAAAATTGAGTGCTAGATAAGCTTTAAAGCCTTCTGTTGGTTCTTCTGAGCAATAAAAGCTTTACTGCCCTATGTTGTCCTAGAAGTGTTCAGTGAGTGTGTAGCAATAGGTTCATTTTTCTAGCTTTGCCTTTAACCTTTCATACGAGAATAAAGCTGCAGATATCAGACACGCTTGGCTGTTTTTCTGTGGCACAACTGAAGTCCTGTGCAATAGGAGGTTTTTAAACTTATCATGTTTAAAAAGTAGCTGATGTGTATCTGCTGGGCAGTTGAGTGTGGTGCCCCACATAGCTTATCCCACGTCTGTTCCATGTGCGGGATGCAAATAAACAAGCTGGATTTTTAAAGATCATCACCACCGTAGCCGGGATTGGTTTGGAGGGAGCTGGGAGCTGCCTGTGGTGTGAATGAGTGAGATTCAGACTGAGCACACTGTTCCTTGAATAAATGCTGCCTTGGTGAGCCTGGCTGGCTGCACAGATCTGTGTCAGGGATCTGCACAGCTCATTAACCACTTCCAGCCCAGCCCAGCTTGTTTTACACCCTGTGTGTGCATCAGTGCAATGTGCACGTGCAAGATATGTGTGGGGAGCTGATTGTGGCTTAGCCTAATAACAGAACACACCATATATGTGGCAGGAGTGTCCTGGGCTCCTTCCCCCATCCCCATGAATGAACTTACTTGGGGAGAGGCTCTCCTCCCTCGAACTGATGTGCAGAGACAGCAGGCTGTGGTATGGGCTGCATCCTGAACCCTGCCCTCTCTGATGTGCTGAACCATTCTCTTTCCAAGTAGCACAAAACCTTGTCTTCAAGTATTTTCTCATTTTCTCATCATGCTTTTCCAAGGAAGGAACAGCAAAGAGGTGATTAAAGGTGAGGGAAAGATGCAGTACCTTGCTGTGTTAGAGTCACATTTTCACCAAAAAACAAGCTGTTCCAGCCTCACTGTGCAAGGCAAGGCAGGCAGCCTTGCTGGAGGCTGCAGCGGGGCAGGATTTGGGGAAGGTAATGCACTGTGATGATGCACCCTGAAGGATAAGGAGGGTTACTGCTGCTTTCTGGTCAGGGCACACTGGTGGCACCAGTGACACATGGGGTTTCACATGCCAGGACAGGACCTTGCCATCCGTTTGGAAATGGCCATGCTGGAAATACAGGCCAGGCTGCTTGTGTCACCAGCACTGGGGAGGGGTGGGGTGATAAACATGGCTTTTACTGGGGACTGAGCAGCTCTGGGGTGGCTGTGGGTGTTGGGGCTGGCCCAAAAGGACCATGATAGGTGCTGCAGGGTGACACCTTGGGAGACAGGGCTGTGTGGGGCCAGGTGCCCTCCCTGCCCCACAGCCATCCCTGCAGCTGGGCCAGGCATTGTGCTCTCTGCCTGCAGCCAGGGCATGCTCTCGGTAGGGTTAGGAGCACTTCTCCCTCTCTGTGAAGTCCCAGAGTCTGTGTGGGGGAACACCTACATGTGGCTACTATCGTCCCAGGCTGCAAAAATCAATTCCCTTTTTTTTTTTTTTTTTTTTTTTTTTTTTGGTTCAAAATCAGAGTCCACTGGGAAACTCACTGCGGGTTTTTTTCAGCTAGGAAAAGAGCGTAGTTAAATGAAACATTTAATGGAGCTTATTGGTTTTCCCCAGGCAGCACAGGGAGCCCCGAGGCACAGCTCCCCACGCAGCGCTGCAGGCCCCGTCCCGACCCGCGCGGGCCCGGGGCCCTGACCGAGCGCGGCGGGCAGCGAGGGCCGCGCCGTGCTATTTATAGAGCCCGCACGTAGCCCGAGCCGTGCTCCCTGTGTAATTATCTCCCGTTCATGCCCTGCTGATTGCAGGCACTAATGAGCTCAGCTCAGAGAGCGCTGTGGCGGCCTGGGGCTCAGTCGTGCGGCTGCCGGCGCAGCCTTTTGGAAGGGTGCTGCCCCCGGGTGTGCTCTGGGGCAGGAGCAGGGCATGCTGTGCATCCCTGAGGGCACGGCCTGCCCAGGAGCCCTCACCCCCACAGGCAGCTCCTGCACTAAGTGCCCAGTCGGCTGCATTTCCTTCAGTTCCTGGAAGAATGGGGTCTCTCCTTCCCAACCCTTCTTAGCCCTCTTGCACCCTCCTGCTGCAGCCCATCCTCAGACAGGTAGGTGTTCCTACAGGCACACACATTCAGACCTGAGCATCCCCTGTGATGCTGGCCCAAGGCCAGGACAGCCAGCACTTAACAGCTGCCAGTACAATAACGATGAAAGATGCCCAGAAACCATTAAACAGCACCAGTTTGCCCCTGGGCACTGGGGTTTTGCTGTGGTGACGCTGCGGCAGCAGCACTGGGACTGACAGGCAGAGCTCCTCATCTCCAGAGGGCTGGCACCGTGTCCTTGGGCCAGCGCTGGTCCCCTGCCTAGCAAAGGGCATCTGCAGACTCCAGAGCCTGGTCATGGGTTGGCTGGAGCCCCTCTGGAGATGCAGCAGGCTGAAGGCAGCCCTTGGTGAGTGGCAAGTGGGGGTGTGCTGCTGTGACACAGCAGTGAGGGGACACAGCTGTGGGGAGCAGGAGACCAGTCCCACCTGCACAGGCTGGTGGTGAGGGATGGGGCACATTGCACCCATGGGAGAGCTGCAGTGGGCCCAGCCAGGGTCTCTGCAAGGACGTGGTGGGCTTTATCCTCAGGTTCCTCAGCCCAGAGCTCCTCCATCACAGATTCCTGCTCCTTGTCTTCTCACCTGCTGGCTGACAGAGAAGAGCTGCTCATGTCAAGAGCCCCGTGTTTTTCCAGGGTGGAGAAGGAGATGGGAGAGCAAAGGGATCTCCTTTGTAGAAGACTGGGCTTTGGAAAATATCTCTTTAGCTAAAGCTTTAGGGGAAAATTCAGTTTCTTATGTCATTGAGCATTCATGAGAAATTGCACGTACAGAAAACAGTATTCATGATTTTCTGCCCAGCTTTGCTTCCAGCCCTGTGCTGGAGCTGCATGAGATTTTTGCTCTCCTCTCCTGTGTTTCGTAACACCATCAGTGTTTATTCTCTTACTCATTTGTACTTCTTTCCTATCTGAAATAATCAATTGTTAGTATAAACTCACCTAGGGAGCAATTACTGTGAGCCTAACCCAAACAGGCACTGGGGTGCTCCATTAAGAAATATCCCCACCCTCCCTCTCCACGGATCCCAGAGGATACAGTATTTACTTTTCAGCTCTGCTATTCAAACTGAGCGCACTTCGGTCAGCGTGCCAAGAATAACACAAAGCCTAACAACGGGCTGCAGCGCTAAGATGGAGTTCCTGACTTTACAAACCAAAAAAATAAAAAGCCAACCTATTATTTTGCCTTTGCTGAGAAATGCCTGGCAGCAGCAGAGCAGGCAGGCGCCAGAACCACCCCTCTGCCTTCAACAGAGCCATGGGCAGCGTGAAATCTGTCCTGAGGGACACAGAAAAAAGAAAAATAAAAAAGAGCAGTACACCTGGGACACGGGTCAGCAACTGCCTGCTTTTTCTTTTAATACAGATTTTACTAGTTTGCTGCAATGTTTTGTGAGTGTTTCCTCAAAAGCTTTGCAGAGCCGTGGAGGGACACATTCCCCAGCACCTGTAGATATTTCAGCCAGGTTTTCAGTAGCTCTATCTCTGACCATCACGAGCCTCTGCAGGATTAATTACTAATTGCAAAGAAATTGCTGCCCGGTCCTGTAGCCTTTTCACTGCCAACAGAGTTTGCTTTGTCCAGTTCTCCTCTGGAAATTATTTATTCACTAATCAGCTGCTAACAAGGGAAGCACTTGGAGCAAATTACTTTCCTGAGGTATTTCATGGGCATTAGCTGTATTGTACGGAAAGTCTCAGTGTTAACTTAGACAATTTGCCTACCTGAAGAAAAAGCTGTACCAAAGCAGAGCCTGGAGCTGCCAGAATGAGCCACAGGTCTGGACCTGCAGGAGGCTTTGGCATTACCCACCAAACAGGGAACTCTCAGCCATTTTTGTGGTCTTCCTGAGAGCCAGATGTGTTTTGTGTGGGGCAGATGTTGCCGTTGTGGCAGGTAGAAAACTATGCCCTGGGGTTCCAACTCCCCTCAGAACAGATGGGCACCTTCGAGCTCTTTCTCCTGGCTCATTCCTGATGGATTTGGCACCGTGCAGCCCTGGCAGGGCACTTGTCCCAGCGTCAGTCTTCACCAGCACAGCTCCAGTGCCAGCTTCTCCTCCTGCTCCTGGTCAGCCATCATTTAGCAGCAATTTGTGACCCTGCTGGGGACAATCCTGAAGCTGTGCAAGCCACAGGCTGCCAGCAGAGCCCTGTTCTCAGAAGGCACTGCATGAACTGTCTCCATTTATCACCTACAGACCTCTTGCTTTTAGTGCATTTTGCAGCTGTTGAAATGTTTGTGGCCTTTGTCACAACACATCCCCTCCCTAGAGCTGGTCAGGATAAACAGACGCTTTCAGGTCCTAAGGACAGGATCGGTTTAGGGAATAAATCACTTGTGGATGCCCTGTGGCACATGGGGCTCTAGGCAATGTGTCAGGAAAAAAAAGGTGTATTTTTTCCCCTACATGCTTTTTCCTTTCAAACTCATTTCTTTTCTGTGCTGGAGGACTTCTCTGGCTACCTTGGGAACACAGCAAAGACATCTCCTTCCAGCATAATCAGCTGGGCACAAGGGAGAGGGGAGTTTTATATGGAATGCTTAAAAACACCAGCAGCAGTAGGGAAAAAACGAATGGCATGTGAGTTTGGGCTCCTCAGCTGTGGAATGGGGGCATGGAGAGCTGGCCAGGTAAAGGATGCTCAGCTGACCTGACAGGCCCTATGGTCCTGCAATAAAAACCATTATCTGGAAAGCAGAGTATAATGGTGACATGGCAGAACCTGCCACTGATGCTGAGCATCCTCGCCCTTCAGGAGAGGGAAATGTAGAGCCAATGTGAAGAACTGCAGAAAATGTGGCTGATATGGAGCAGTAGGTAATAAAATGGGAACAAAATTCATCACTGGTAGATGCTGGGTATGGCAGATGTAGAAGGCCATAACCCAAGGGTACAGAGAAGAGCTGAGGGGAGCAGGAAGGTGATCTGGCAGGCAGCACGTCCCCCAGTTCCTCTCCTTGCTGAAGCCAAGCACCCACCTGGGAGGGAGGCCAGGATGGGATCTCCCTCCCTGCTGCTCATGCCAAGCCATGCCCCAGGAGCACCCACTTCAGCAGCTGTTCTGTGGGCACAGGGCAGGAGAACCACTGGAGCAGAGCAGGCAGGTGGGCTACATGGCCAAAATACCAGGCTGTGCTCTGCCTGACTGCATCCTGCAGCCTGCACTTACTGAGCCACAGCTCTGGCCTTGAACCACCCTTGGTCTGTGCTCCATCAGCCCCTGGAGCTGGGACAGATGCTGTGCATCAGCTCTGGGGAATCACCCAGGGATTAAAGCAGCCTTCAGGTTATGGACCAGGGTGGTGCAGCTGAGGGAAGCAGCAATGTTCACACCCTCTCCTGGGAAAAAATCTTGCAACTCTGCAGGATCTGTGCTCAGCAGTTTGGGGAACTCTTAGTGCTACAGAAAAGCAAAGGTGTCCAGAAGCAATTTTTGTTCAGTAATTGGAATAGACATAAAGATGTCATGGCATTGTAAACCACTGCACTGTGCATAAGGGAAACAGCAGTGCCTGGAATCCAGCAGGGCTGGAGTGTATTCCAGTTACATAATGGGAATTCACTGTAACACCTGTGCAGAAGACAAGGAGGATGCCAATACTGTGCCAGTGTCAAATGAGAAGGCTGGCAACCCCAAGTTAGCAGCTTGATTCCCAAGTTAGGCAAAAGGATGGGAAAACTGGCATGAGATTCACCAGATAATAAATCTTCCAGGTCAAAAAGATTTCATCTGGAAAAGATGCAGGAACAGATCTAGAAGAAAAATCCATGTGGTGGAAGAGAAACTGGAGGCCAGCAAAGCTGCCTATGCTGACACACCTGAGTGTTTCACATTTTTAAAGCAGCCAATGTTGCAAAAGTAGAAGAAGTCAGCATTATTAAAGCAAATGTAATGAAATATCCTATCATGAGTCATTTACTTTTAAACCTCAAATATTTTTCAGCAGATGCCACTAAATGTCTTTCACCAGTCATTGCTCTGGTGAAGTTTTACCAGCAAATAACAAAGAGCATATAAAATGCACAGTGTTTCATCCTCTCCTTCCCTGAACAGCTGTGTGTAATAGGCTGCATTATCAGATAATCATGATAAGGGAAGATTTTAGATAATGCTGGGCTGACTAGCGAGTGCCAAGGCAGTCATACATTTGTCATAAAAACACAGTACCAGGTTCTTAATGAATAAATGTGTCAGGTGGATTTGGGCTGGTAGCATCATGTACAAATCCTGAAAAATGACTCTCTGGTCTCCAGTATGAAGTTACTGGTGTTTGCAGTTCTGCAGCTCCTCCTGCCCAGGAGTTTCTGCAGGCTGTGCTCAGCCAAGCCTCCCTGCAAAGGGACCACATTGTCCTGATTATAGGAGCAAAAAAGAAGCAGAGGCTGAGAAACCACTGTCCAACATGGGGCCTAGAAGTATTTCAAGATTTTCTGGCTATCCTTTCAGCTTCCAATCCCAAAAGTCCCAGACTAGAGGGTATGGGAGGCTGACCTGGAGCCAGGTGTCCAGAGGTGACTGGGTCTTTTTCCCAGTTTCAATTCCACATCCCTCACAGGGGAGTGATGCCCACCATGCTCTGGTGGTATGGGCAGCTCAGCAGGAACCCAGAGCATCCTATGCAGGCTGGGGAGGATGTGGTTGGTGCAAGATGCTGGGGACAAGCCTGTAGCAGCACCAGGCAGGGTGCACATGGGTGCCCAGAGTGGCATGGGAGGATGGCAGGGCATGTGTGGGGTAGACTTCCTGCAGCCAGAATTCCTCCTGGAGGAGCAGCAACACTAGAAAGTGAAGTCACCCTGTCCCCAAAGTCACATCTAGGGCAGGACATGGAGTTTGAAGTGCCACTGTGCTCAGCAGAGCAGAAGGGCTGTGGGTGGACTTGAATTAAATATAGTGGTCTGGGCTGCATTTACCCTTCTCAAAATAACTGTGCTTTTTGTGGAACCATTGTCAGAAAACCACAATTGATACTGTCCTAGTGCTCGAGCCCTTTGTAGTTGCTTGTAGAGTAGCAACCTTCTGGTACTGCCAGAGCAGGGTGGACCTGACCAGAGCTAAATCAGTGCTGTGGCCAGCAGCAGGGCTGGGCTAGGAGGGGATGCTTGTGGCTGACCCACACAGGCCCAGGGAAGGCATCTGTCCCATGGGGCCCACACTGCGGACACCCTCTGCAGCTGTCAGCTGTGGGAAGGTATGGGGATGTCATTGACAACCTGGGGTCCCAGCACTGCCACCAGGCTGCCCAGAGCACACTGCCCATCACATGGGCATGCATCAAGCTCTCAGGGTTCCTCCTGCACACCATCTGGGCTCAGGCTGTAAAAAACAGTAAGGTGCATGCTAATTTCTCCAAATTCCAGAAGCAGGGAGAGCAGCTGAGCCCATTCATTTCACTTGCAGAAGCTCCCTGGGAGTGGTATGATGCTGTGAAGGAGGCCCCTGGCAGAGTGCTGTGCTCTGCTGCCGTCCAGTTTTAGTTAAGAGCCAAGTTTGCCTGCTTTTTTCTAATTTCTCCCTTAGATGTCACAGTCTTTTGCATAAGGAAGATCAAACTGTGATATTTTTAACCATCCTTGTGAAAAAATGTGTATGGTGCATTGTGGGGAAAGCTGAGTCATGTATAGAGCCAAGAGGCTCAGCTTGGCAGGGGAGGATGCAGGTGCTGGCCCCAGGAGAGGGGAGCCTTTGCTCTGGACACCTGCTTTGTAGGGTACAAACAGAGCTGCAAAGCCAGGTGAGATAGCAGTTATGCTGAAATGATGGATTGTGCTGGAAAAGATAAATGGGCAAATGCTGAGGAGCTCGTGGTGCACAGGAGGGATCCAAAGCCAAGGTGGCACACACAGGGCTCAGCAGCAGTGGGGTGGGTGCAGTGGGCACTGAAGGGAGGAGCTGCTGCCCCACAGCCACGTGAGCCTCCCTGGGGCAGGGGCACAGGAGCTGCACCTGCCTCGTTGGTTTTGGAGCTATGTGGAGCTCCGGTGGGTGAATGGATGTCTGGGCTAGGGATGATGCCAAAGGCTGCTTTGCTTCCCCCTGCCCAGCCTCTGGAGTGTGCCCAGCACAGGGGCTGGGCGGCAGCACCAGTGGGATTCCAATGCTGGCAGCTTCTCTGCCCAGTCCCACCATCCCTGTCCTTCCACACAAGGAAATGTCTGAGCTGGGAATCATGCCCAGGTCATTCAGGTGGCAGAGTACACAGATAACTGCCTTGTCAGGGCACACCTCTGCTTTTCCGTGCTCTCAGAGCTGAAAAAATGAGTTCTCCCCTGTAATCCCAAAGTTCTTTGGATGATGAGAAAAGGCAATTGAAAAGTTTTGTTGCATAACCTTTAAGATCAAATGATGATTTATTCAGAATGTGCTTTGTGGTGTTACACGGTATACGGGCTCAGCAATTAGCTGGAAGCAAATATTCCTCCTCATTTTCTGTGTCATTAGGATAGCATCTCACCAGTTCAACATTGTCATTATCAGCTGCAAGTATTGCTGAAGTTCAAACTATTTACTTGTAGTTTACTTTTTATATTATCAAATATTGTTAATTCAGTTTCATTGCTGCCTTGGAAATAATCAGCCAATGTTTTTTCTCCTTGCAAAGTGCTATAACAAGCAAGCATTGGAAATATGTTGTTATTTCTACAGCTGGAAGTATCAATGGCAAGAAAAATGCTCCTTTCAAGCAAATCTTTAATAGTTTATTTTCTGGATGAAAGAAGATCCAAGGTATTGTATCTAATGCACATAGCTTCTGACTGCTGCTCATCTTTGGTGTCTCCTACAGCCTTCAGGGAGCTCACAGCCATACCCAGCACTGATAAAAAACCAGGCTTCCTGTTACCTTCCAGCCCCTGGATAAACCTCTGTGACAATGTGGGGGGAGGGGGATTTGGTGGAGACAGATAAATGTTTTTTCCATAGTTATGGATAAACATGGATCTTTGCCATTATGTTTCCCTGTTCAGTGTAGCAGTAAAACTGCCAGCAGGGTTTGTGCTGGGCTTGTGTGCAAAGGTTTGGGCTTCCCAGCCCAACTCCCACACAGTGCAAGGTCCCTGGTGCTGTTTGGGATGGCTCTCCTGCAGTTCCTCTGCTTGCACCAGTTTTGTCCTTGGTCAAACAAAGCAAATTACAGCAGAGGGGACCCCCACATTTTCGTTCTTTTGCCTGTGGCTGGAATAGAGTGAGAAAGGCTGTGGAGTTGCTTCCTGTCCCTCTGCAATGTCCCACTGCAGGACAGAGATGTGGGTCACAGCTGTCCCATAGCCCTTGCAAACGACCAGAGGGTGTTTTACTGGTTTAGGAGAAAATTTGATCTCAGGACTCTTAACTCATTCCCAGCCCTCTGGTGCCAGTGCCAAGCCTGTGGGACCTCTCTGAGCTGTTAGGAAAGGGAGTGGGTGGGCTTCTGGTTCCCAGGAGCATCTCCTGGGAAGGTCCATTATGCCCTCCTGGCCTGGGGAATGCTGCAAACCAGAATGAGAACATGCTGGGGAGGTCCTCAGGACTGGGAACCCCTTCTCCTGGAGCTGGGCTTCTCAGGACTCTGTGGATGAGGATGGAGAGAAGCATCACCCCTTATTAAGGGTCCCCGCATCCTCCCCTCCCCTCTAGGCTAACAGCACATTGTGTTCCACAGAGTACAGTGGGACAGCAAAAGTGCTTCCCTGGCTGATCTGGAAACTGTCATTTTCTAGCAACATGAAATTTGTATATGTGGGAGAGCATTGTATGATCTGTGTTTGATGGGGAAAAATGCTTTCAGATAGGGCAAAGATCTTTGGTCACAGGCATTTGATAGAAATAAAGATAGAGGAGAGCAGAATGAACAGTGATAAATGTTTCTCACAGAAAGGACAGTTAATCTTGGAGGCCTCAGATATTTTTCTTGTTTCAGACTGATGCCTGGTGAAATACCTACCAACAGTGTTGTCTTTAAAGCCTTGAGAGCCTGAGAGGAAACTCAAAACCTGCTGCTGATTGTAATAAGTCCAGTAAACAATTTCATCCCTGAAGAAACATTTCCCATGTGTGTTGCACAGAAGGCTTTGCATCGAGAGTCTGTGAGTATAAATCAAAATGTAAAATAGATCAAGAAGTGATGCTTTATTCTGCCTTCCCAGGTGAAAGCCCTAAACTCTGGCCATTCCTTGCTCCCAGACCTTGCTGTAGTCAGGGCTCCTCTTCTCCACTGTTTATTCCACATTAGGAGAACAGCAGTTGGGCTTTCTGCATGGATTTATATTCACACCTCGTGAACCTCTGCCTCCAAGGGAAAAGCAATAGTGTGGAAGACAGTTTCTACTGTCAGCTTATGCACTTGCCAGGAGAAGGCAGGAATTACCTCCAGTCATTATTGGTCATGCTCATAATCCAAGAGGCTTCTTTCAAGATGTGGTGGGACACAGGCTTTTTGCACATTGAATGTTAAAAGGTAGTGTCAGCTTTCACAGTAATTTAAGGCTGGCATTCCTACCTGCCTTACTCTTGCTTCCAAAGGGCATCTTTCATCTTTCTTGGAGGCTTATCTTTAGCAGACATCATAAACAAAAGCCTTTAAACACCCTCACCATCTCACAGACTGGCTTCATTCAATACCTGGCCAGAAATGTTGGGTGTCCCTTTTGTCTGGGTGATGGAACATTTGGCTGAGGGGAACCAGTATCTGAGGGAGGGCAAGTGCGTGTGAATGTGAGTTTGTACATGGGTGTGTGGGTATTTGAGACTCCTCATGCCACCCTCTCCAGTCTCTGAATCCTGGCAGTGTCCCACAGGAGGGTGAGAAAGTGCTTTTCCTGGCACACAGGCACAGGGGCTGTGCTGCAGACCAGGAGCATGGATGTTTGCTCCATATTTTGCTGGGATAAGCTGAGGCAGGAGCCTCAGAACAGAGCTGCAGGTGATTTGGGGAAAAAATAATTAAAAATAAAGACATTAAAACTGAGGAGGGAGGTGCTAAGCACAGGGCAAGGAGAAGCTCACCATGCAGCTGTTGCCCAGCTGTCTTAGTGTACCTTGGAGGAGCTTTTTTGGATATTGTGGACTTTGTCTTCCTCCAGCATGTGAGGTGCTGATGCAAGGTGAGACACAGATGGACATTTGTCTGTGTTTTTTCAAAGAGATGTTTAAAAGAGAGCCATGCTTCAGCAGCAGGGCTTTTCCAGCCCTGGCACTGGTGCAACCCCTTCTCCCCAAGCACCCACACACTTAACCAAGGAGTCCTGACCTCCCTCTTCCCAGAGAACAGCCACCCTGACCTCTGTGCTGGGCCCTTCCTGGCAATTAGCAACCTGCCAAGCTAATCAACACCTCCTGGCAGAGCCCTGCCACAGCCGGGAAAAATGACTGTGCTCTTGATCCGGTGCTGGGAAGCACCAGGAGCTCCAGCCAAGTGGGCACCTTGCAGAGTAGACTCCCTGCCTGCTGGGGTGTGATGTCCCAAGCTCCCTGAGAGCAGTGGCCCTAGGGAAGGAGGCCCCATGGTCTGCAGCACACGTGCTGCTCACAGGTTACACTTTGGGGAGCAGGCAGCAGGATTACTACATGGCTTCTGAGAGGCAATAAACAGCCAGTCTTGCATAACACCACAGTCTGATTCCCAGTGCTGCTGAGCTCCTCCATTGGAAAGAGGAGCCACAGAAACTGGGCTGTGGACCAGTCTGTGCCCTGTTGCTCATGAAGCACAAAACCTTCTGCCCTTTGACTTCCAAAATACTCACAGCACCCTCCTGCTCCCCCAGGATCACCCACACCTTCATGCCCATCAGTGCTGCTCTTGGCTTTGCTCGACATGGACATGTTGAGACAGGACAGCTCCATCTGCCCCTGCTTTGCTGTCCCACTGGCTTCATGGTGTGGGTACCTTGTAGCCACACACTGCCCAGTGTCCTCTGCAAAACCCATTGCTCAGCTGATATTCCCAAGGTGGCAAATGTGTTCCCTGTGTTCCCTGGGTAGGTGTGTGGCTTTACCCTCTTTGCTCTGCCTGTCTGCCTGTGGCTCAGAGCTGGGAGGTGCCTCAGCCCCAGCTGGCTCACTGGTGGGATGCTGGGGAGGTTTGCCAGCTCCAGTGCCCAGTCTCCAGTGGGACAGGGATGCAGGGGATGCTGCAGACTCCTTGCAGCCATGGAGCTTGTCTGGGGACTGGTCACTGCCAGCAGCAGCCCATGGATCAGTGTCTGGGATTGCCACGATAACCAAACCATGGCATGCTTGTGATACCTTCATTGAAGTGAGTGACCCTTGCTGCACCACTCAGGGGTGGTTTGCAGCAGCACTGGACCACCAGGGCACCTCTCTGTGTCACAGAGAAGAGGCAGCCCCTGTGAGAGGGCTGTTTAGGAGGGGTGTGCTGAGGCTGGGAGGGGGGAAAAACAGGAAAGGCAGCTGCCTGCTGGAAGGAATTAGATGCAGCTCTGAATGTGGAGCAGGGACTACAGGCAGCCCAGCCTGCCGAGCAATGCTTACTGGGAGAACTGAGGAGGGAAGGAGGATGAATTAAATAATTGCCCAGCAATTAATTTCTGAGCACTACCTCTGCTGCTGAAGGACTCTTGTTCTGTTCTCACAAGCTGGACACAGGGGCCAGCACAGCCTATGCCCAGTTCCTTCAGCATCACACCCCAGTGCTTCAGAGTGATTTACAAGGAGCTGTCACATCACCAGAGAGAGAAACAACCCAAAATGATGTTCCACCATGCTCCTTAGGGTGAGCTCTGAGTAATTACTCCAATTACACTCCAAATTATAGGGAAGCCAGTGGCCTCCACACAAGGACAGATTGCAGAATCCATCTTTAATTGTGGCTTGGGCTGTGCTCTGCTGCCTCCAGTTTGAAGTATATGTTCATTTCCCTCATGGGTCTGTAATCACACTGCTTATCATCACCTTTTTATCCACTCCTCTATTTCTAGCATGCATGTCAAAAAAGACAGTATATTAATCAGCCAACCTTTCTTCACTGCTTCTTGTCAGCAGCAAACTGTGATCTAAAATGGAGCAACCAGTCACCTTCACCTGGAATTGCCTGGGAGAGGTGTCCATCAAAAGCCAGTAAGTGACAAGCCCACAGGGAGCATGATTTGTTGCTCCAGGTAAATGATGAAGGACAGGGCTTAGCCAGGCAGGGAGAGGCCAGCTGTAAATCCAGACTGTTGTTATGTCAATAGTTATGAAAGCCCTTCCACAGCTTCTCCCTCTGCCTGCAGCCCCGGTGCATCCCACCAAGCAGGGCTGGCACAAGGACAAGGCCCATGGCAGGGGCTGCTCTGTCAGCACAGATTTTGTCCATTCTGAAGCTGCAGGACTGTGTCAAGCTGAGCCTACCCACACCTTGGTCACAGCATTGCCAGGGATGGGGAACTCACCCAGGCTTTGTCAGGGTGTTTCAGAAGGTGCTCGTACACTGAATTCATGCCTTACTTCTAACCACAGCCTTCTCTCTATCCTTGTCTGCCAAACAGAGGCACTGCCAAACATTTAATCACATCAAAAAGAGCTTTAATAATCTGGGATCAAGTTAGCCCTTTAACCTCTTTTTCTGGCCCGCATTGATGTTGTCCCAGGAATTTCTCTCCATTAAAAGTCTGTCTTCTGATCCCTTCATTGGCCCTTGGCTTCTTCTTTGGGTTTTTTCCAGTTTCCCTGCCTCCTGAGATGCTGCCCCTGCATTGGGCTTGGCTCCCAGGGAGGCTGCAGATCCCTCCTGGGCAGCTCTGTTCAGACCCTTCCCTACCAGAGGCACCTTTTTTCCAGGGGGGATTGTCCCCCAGCCACCCAGGGCACAGCCCCCTTGCCCTGGTGCTCACAGTACAGCCTGCTCCTGGTGCCTGTGCCAGGATGGCTTCACCAGAGCGCGGGCAGATCCCACTTTTGCTAGGAAACCGAGAAGGTGTTAATTACTGGAGGGCTGAGAATTAATCCCCACTGGAGGCCCCCGGAAACACCTGGCCGAGGGCGGGCCGTGCTCGCAGCAAGGCTCGGGCAGAGCCCGGGTTTCCAGCGCAGAAACTCCGCGTTCGCTCCCAGCAGCTGGAGCTGCCAAGCGCCTTACGCAAACCGCTCACATCAGCGCCGTCACCAGCCTGACTGATAGGGACAATCGCAAGAACTGAGATATGCCAAGACCTCTTTTTCATAAAATGGTGCTAATTGACACTAATGATAATTCCCCGTTTCAAACCTTTATCAGCCAAATCCGGTCAGGGCCATTCCAGCCCGCGGCACAGGACTGATGTCAGCTGGAGCGGCCTGGGACATCCTGTTTACTCCATGGAGGCACGGGCAGTGTGCCAGCGCTGGGACCCCGGGGGAAGTCCCAGGGACCCACAGGAGCTAATTAGGTGCTCCATTCCCAGCTCCTTTATATGCTCACCGATGTGTCAGAGCTGCCGATTTAAACATCTAACCCCCGTAGCTATTGTTTAACATCTTCCTGAAGCCCTCGTAGGATGGAAAGTGTTTTATTGTGATTATATTTTATTTTATAGCATGCTGTATTGTTTGGCTTTTGTCTCCCAAACGCTGAACAGAAATATTTATCAAATACCTCTCCTTTTCTGGGTTGCTGCCTACATGATTTGTCACCCTCTGCCTTTCTGGTCTGGGCAGAGATTTCTCCTTGTGCTCACCGCTTCCTTCAACAGCCTCGTGATGTTCATGCAGCTTGTCAGACTTACACCTTTTATTCTGATCTTTATTTTCGCAACTGCCTTTACCCTGAGATGTGCAGACCTGTGTCTTGTTCTGGTCATAGTTTTGGGGGTTAGGCTGGCATGTGCTGGGGCAGTTCTTGGCCTCTGCTCTGGGGTGTCTATTTGCACAACCTGTTCTGGACAATGATTTCCAGATTTCCAACCCTCTGGCTGCTCCAGTGGGCTCTGGTGCTGTCCTGCTCTGTGTGGGCACGGACCAGCAGGTGCTGCTCCCCTTGGGCTCTCCAGCCATTGCACCAAGGCAGAGCAGAGGTGGAAGTGGGTGGCTGGGCAGGTTCCGGCAGTGTGGGTGCAGTGGCTGCCTTTCATCCCAGGAGGGGCAGATAAGCCTTTTGTGCTACCCCCACACATGATTTACAGCACAGGAGCCAACACCCAAAGCACAGGGAGGGGGCTCTCCTGGGAATGGAAATGTGGGCACCCTGCAAGGCAATGCTCCAAAGGAGCAGCCCCATGAGGCGAGTGGCTCCTCACTGCTGTGCTCTGCAGGGATGGGGTCCCTCCATGCACCCCTCCCTGGCAACACATTGGCTCTGCTGATGGGATCTTACACAGAAAACATGTTTGGTTCCAACAGTAATAAGAAAATACAAAGAAACCTGCTTTTGAAGGTGTATACAGCTCCCTCTTTTCCCAAAAGAAGCACAGCTGGGGCAGGTTGGTGATTGCCCACAGGGGCTGTGGCAGAGCGGGGGACTCCCCAACATTTAGCATCTAGGCAGGGTCCTGCCCCTGCTGCAGGGAATAGATGCTGTATCCCAAATATCTCTAACACTGCTGCATGCACACGTGTGCATGGCCAAGGCTGAGGCTGTCAGGTGAGCAGCATCTCACATTACTGTGCTGCAATCCTGAGCATCCCTCCCCAGTAATTACCCTTCCCAAGGGCTCCTGAGCCAGCAGGTGCCCCAGTCATCACAGCAGGCAGGCGAGATGCAGCTAGCAATTAATTTCCTCTCTACAAATTATCAAATTACAAACTTGCTTTTTAATTGTACACTTTTGAAGGAGGTCACTGCATGGCTGGGACATAGTTCTACCTGTGGATCACCCAAGAGCTGGGTGGCAGCTATTTTAGGTGTCTGGGAATTATGAGGTTTCCAGCTGGGCTAAATGGAAGCACTCCTGGGCCGTGACCCTGCTGCAGCCCCTCGCACCTGCCCTGCCTGGCCACCCTCACCCCAACAAATGCATGGATTGCTCTGCATCCCTAATGCCTCTTTCCACTTCCTGAGCAGAGCCACATGCAGAAGCAGAGCTTGCTGCAACCCAAGGGCTGCACATCCACAGAGTGGGGACCAAATTGTGTGGGGGCCCCCGAGCTGTGTGTCCAGCATCACTTGTCTCCCAGCTTGCTGCCCCACACCCCAAAAAGGGTCCCTGGCCATCCCAGCCCCAGGACATTTCCACAGAGATGCAGGCCCCCTGTGACAGCTCGTGTGCCTGGTTTGCTGACGTCACTCTGGGGCTGACTCAGGCACAAGAAGGGGGAAGGAAATAGGAAGACGGCCACGGGAAGGACAACATCCCAGACAGAGCACAGGGCGCTGCTCCCCACCCCCTGCCCTGCACCCACACCCTGGGAAGATGCAATGACAGGTGACTGTAGGTATGAGCAGCACAAAAAGGCATAACAGAAGTATGGAAGGCTGATTCAGCTGGTACAGGGGCTCCTCACAGCTGCACATCAGCTGCCACCTTGGAAGGACAGCTGCATGAGGTTGACAACCCTCCTGGCACCCAGCCCAATCCCATGACACAGCACACCTGAACTTTGCCCTCACTGGCTTTTGTTATTGGCCATCCACTGACTTCGTGCACCCAGCTGCTTCTGGTGAGGCTGTTTAGGTGGATGCAGGCAGATACAAATACCCCTCTGCTCATGCTGTATGCTTTTCTGTATAATTGAGATCTGCAGCAACAGTTGGTTCCTCCAGTTTGTAGTACGTTTGTAAGTGTCTGATCTGTCTCACTGTAGAAAAACTGCTAATGCTGTTCAAGTGACTTTTGTTAGGTGTTACATTTTAGCCACGACGTGCTATTTGGTCTCTTGGAGCAGTGATGGAGCATTCATGTCTTCCTCTGATGTGTCTGTGTACACCAACTACACCTGTAACATCTGATCCTCCATACCCTTCACTTTGAAGCCTTGTTTTATTGGTCAGGCAGCTCTCCCCCATTTTTTTTGTGCCAGGGGCTTTGTGTGGGCTTGGGCCAGGTCACTGGGGGCGAGGATCTGGGCAATGTCTCTGTTCTTGGAGATCTCCAAAACTCAAATGTCTTGATCCAGTGTTTGCAACAGTCTTGATGGGAGCAGAAGGTTGGACCAGAGACCTCCAGAGATATTTTCTAACCTTTATTTTATTTTTCTCTGGGTGCTGTGTCTAGCACAGAACAGTGATTTGTCAATGGCCTCATCACCGCAGGGCAGGCTGGTTGCTTCCATCAGCTGTGGTCCCTAGGTCACGTCCTCAGCCATTGCTTCCCTTACAGAGTTTCATCCTTCACAGCACTTGTGCCCTCAGGTCCCAGCCTGCCCTCGTGCTCACAGTTTCAAGGTGTATTTGGGGCTGCTCCCTGGGTGACTCAGATCACTGGCACTAGCAGCATGTGCTCCTTGCTGTTTATGGCACCACCAGCTTGTGTCATCTGCTTGTCTTACCAGGAAAGACTTTTCTAGTCATTTAGTTAATTGGTTAAAGTATTAAATTATGCAACACCAAGAGCTGATCCCCTTGGAGCTGCTTGTAATAGCCAAATGGAATCTCTAATTCTCTTTTGCCCTTCAGACTTGGTCAGAGCATCTGTTTGTATGCAGTGTTTTTAACTCGTGTCAGATGGCATTAAAAACCCTTGAGGAAAGTGGATTGCAAGGCATCAACCCAGCCTGGCAGGCAGGACAAGCTGTGGTCTTCTCCAGAAAAGAAGGACAACAGCTCTGTTTTCCAAACCTCTCTCTCTGGACAATGAGGTGCTTAACTGCGTGCCTGGGCTGTTGGGAGGATTGGTGGTGTTGGGATATTTCTTGCCCTGTGACTCTTCCAGCTGAGGCCCCACGCTCTGCCTGTTGCTGGGTTTGCAACCATCCTTCCCACAGCTCCAGGGCCCCAGGCTGCATCGGCTCCTGCACTGAACAGGCTTTGGCTCAGCAAAACCCTGTGGCAATCACCTAAAAACATTAATGGGACAAGGAAGTTCCCTCTGGGAACAGCAAGGACTGTTTGCTGTCTGCCATCGGTTCCTGAGGGTGCCTTGTTAAGCATCCCTGTCTTCTGACAAGGTTTGGGGTAGGCAGTGGTTATAAGGCTGTTCTGGGGCTCACCAGTGGTGGGCATATACAGGGCCACCACTGTGGCACTGGGAGAAGTATCATGAGCAGTGATTGTCCACAGCACCTCTGCTCTGGCCCAGGCATGGTCAGCATCCCCTTCCTGATGGTCCTGTAGCTGGACGTGCTTTGCTTGGCTCAAGGCTGAAGGCTCCAGGGATGGAGCAGTGTCATAAGTCCTAGGACTCACAGACTCATTTCCAGGTTAAACAGCTGTCTGGGTTGGTACAGGAATTGCTGTGCCCACAAAACTCATCACCCAAGAAGGTGTCACCCACCTGCCACCCTGTCAAGGGGGAGGATGAAGGCTGGAACTGCCCATCCTGCCACTGGTGGGACGAGAGAGGCAGCTGCCAGGGTGGAGTGTTAGACACCAGTGAAATCCCTCATGCCAAGGACAGGGAGCTGCAGCTCAGGCTGCACTGGGAGTGCAAAGACAGGGCTCCAGGCATTGCCTGTCCCTGGACAGGCTGAACCTCATCCTCCTGGTGAGAGGAGGAGGAGGAAACACAGCTCACGAGAAGCTTGTCCTGTGGGAGGTGTGGAGCCACCATGGGGGTGCTGGCACCTGGAGCCTCTGCTTGCATTAGCACCTTCAGGGAGATGAGCCCTTGCACCACAGTTCCTGCTGCTCTGCACAGATGTTTTCTGGCCAGTTTAGCCTGCCTGTGGCTGTAAGTGTGTAACCCTGCTCTGGGAGGGTGCTTGTCCAGCAAACACTGGCTGGCTTGACTCTACAGCCCACCTTGCAGGTGCTGCCAGTGAGCTCGGCAGTGGTGGGGAGGATTTCACCCACTCATGGCTGCCTTTTTCTTGGGCCTTTGGTCAGCACGTAAGGAAGCACTGGAAAAGGACCAGGCTGTCTGGGGAGAGCTCTGCTGATGTACTGGGGTCCTTTCCAACACCCTGAAGTTAGTGTGCCAGGGAGATGCCACATACATGGTGCAGGCAGATGCCATCTAAAGGTCTGACCAAGCTCTGCTTGTGCAACTCCTTTTGACTGTGTGCTCAAGGATAGGGGTGTCTTAGACTGTTCCAAACCCTAAAAACTTTCTCTAAAGTAGTGGCTGTTTGTAGGGTTGCACTTCTTGTCTCTCCTCCCTGGCAGTTCAAATACCCAGAAGAATAAGCTGCACAAGGACAGCCCCAATCTCGATGTAACATGATAAATTATGTAACACAATGTCACAATTATGTATTTCTGAAAGAGAAGTAGGGCAGGGAGCTGCCAGGGACGGCTCCACTCTCTGGTGAGCAACACCCACGAGCTGCTGCTGAATGAACCGTGAGCTGGTGGGGTCACCTCCCTCCACATCCTTAATGCCACAGTTCACTGCAGAATCGGTAGGAGCTTTCAAGACCCATTTTTTATTCCTTCAGAGGCATGGGGGGTGTGTGTGTAAACCCTAACAAAGGGAATAAGCAGGTAGTTTGTGCAGCCAGCAGCACATTGCTTGATGCTTGTACAGCCTCTTGGCAGCTCTCAGCAAATCGTTTAACCAGGGCCCCATGCTGGGTCAGGTCAGATCTTTCTGAATCCTCTGACCACTGCATTTGCAGAGCCTTTCTTTGTAATTTCCGTACCAGTACACTGAGCACTCGTGCTTCATCTTCCTCACTGTGCTGGGGGAAGAGTAAATACATTGTGATCTTTGCAGAGCTTGTCAGAAGTGGGCAGGGAAAGGCAGAGACTGAACAAAGTGGATTGGTTTGGGCAATCCAGAGCCCGCAGGAAGAGTCAGCAGCCTGTGTTTCATCTCCACTTCCTCTGCTCCAAACACAGATGGGAAAAACAGGAGGGGGAGGGAGGAGAGGCAAAGATAAAGTGAGAGACAGGAGGAGTGAGATCTGCTACTGCAGTACCAGTGTTGTTGGAGCGAGCGAAACGATGGTTGGGATTTTTTGGCCATGCTGTACTGAATGTCTTGATCTGAGGGACTGGAGTCAATGGCAAATTAAATAATTAAAATATTTCTTTTTCTTCCTCTTAGAGTAAGGAATGAGCTTCCTGGCTGGTGGTGGGCTGGCAGGGAAGCTGTGCTCCTGTGGGTGGGTGCCTGGGTAGCTCTAGGGGTGCCAGGAAGCTGTGTGAAGGTGTCTGGAAGAAAGTGGAGCCCAGAGCCCACTGCAGCTGTCTGGTGTCCCTGCCAGCAGTGACATCTTCCATGGTCTGTGTGTGTAATGGACCACAGAAAGTGTACTGCACAATAGTGTCTGAGGTGAGAAAGGAACCAGTATCTGCACTGGGAGAAATGAGGGAACTGAATTTCCTCTCCTTATTCCCAAGAGCAGAGAAATTCTTTCCCAGCAACTCTGATCTGGGCTTTCATTTTGGACTCACCCAGGCCATTAACATCCATGCCACTGTCCCTGGGAGCTGAGGTCTGGGCCATGCATGTGTGTATGGGGCAGGAAGAGCAGCACTGAGCACAGCACACAACCACACACCATCACATGCCTCCCTCATGGCCTCTGCATGTCTGGAGAGGAGGAAATCCTGCCAGAGCTCACCGGATGCAGAGGGGAATGACCCAGGCCTCCAGCAGACATGACCTGTTCCCATCCCACCGAGGCCCAGGGCTGTGCCATGCACATGGGCATCCGTGTGATGCCAGTGGAAGAGCGGGGGGCACTCATGCATGTGGGTATGTAGGATCAAGTCCTGAGTGCATTTGCTCAGGGGGAAGAACCTGAGCCATGCTGCTACTTTTCTGACTCCTCCAAAGGCTGTTGAGTCCTCCAGGTAAAGCAGGAAGGCAGGATGTGACAGTTCCAATGTCAGACTGCAGCAGGAGGAGGCAGCAGCTTTCAGAAATAACCTTTGCAAGGTCATCCCCGAGCAAGGCGGAGCAGCAGTGGTGGGCTCGAGCACTTTTCTGCAATTCAGCTCAAAAAGACTGGAACTTGCCTTTTCTTTATGGGAAGGAAAGCGTGTGATGACAGGTCCCCAGAGCTTTTATTTTGAAGCCAAATGCTTAGAGTGCATGAAGACAGCAAAAGCATTTTCCTTCAGGCGATACAAATCAAATAAATGGAGACAGTGCAGTGCAATTCAGTGCAGGCAGCAGCCAGCACAGGCTGCACTCACAGCTCAGCGTCGTGGGGGCATCGGTGACAGAAGGTGCCCAGGCTTGGCATTGCCAGCAGTCCCTCTGCCCCAAACTTCTTCTCCCCACTGGGGGCCATGGCTCTGCCCTGGAGTGACTTTGCTGGAGCTTTTGCAGTGGGGTTTTTCTGCCTTCCTGTTAAAGCTGGGTGTGTGAAGTTGTCTGTAGAGTTTAATTAAACTATACAGAACGAGCTTCAGGAGAAGCTGTCTGGTTTAATGGACTCTCTGTTCAATGTTGCAAAGCTGAGTGGTGGTCCTATGGGAATGGATGTATTTTTTTATTGTCCCTATGGAAGAGGGATTAGCATTAGGATGCGTAGCTGCCCCATTCTTTCCACTCCCATTTGCTCCCATTTCTTGTCCAGGCTGCCCTGTTCAAGAAAGTGGCTGCCAAGAAGGGACCTGTCCTCATGGGCTGGCTTTTGCAGGGTACTCTGAGCACTGTGAAGATGAGGAGCTAAGCCCAGAAGATGATGCTGGGACTCTGCAGAACTGCCCCAGGCAGGCACCTGTGAGCACCCCTGAGTGGAGGTGGGCTGGAGAGGGACAGCTGCCTGCTGTGACCCAGGGAACCTCTAAGGGACCAGCAAGCAGCACTGGGACCACGTGCAGCAGTGCTTGTGTGGGGAGAGGCTGTGTGCTGGCCCCATCCTGGCAGAGGAAGCATGCAAACAGGTTTTTGGGAGCATATGACTGTGCCTTGGGAGTGAGTGAGTGCTGGATGCAGTTAACTCACCTTTGCTGCATTCACGTCTGCTAAACAAATGATCCTGTGTGAAAATTGAATAGTAAGCAACACTGAAGCCAGAAATGAGCCAGTGGATTTTATAACAGCTCTAGAACACTTATCCTCTCATTAATGGGTTTTACAGCCATCATAAGTGAGCCATCTCCCTGGAAATAAAACATTTTCTTTACAAACAGCCCTTTAGGTGTTGCAGGCTACTCAAGAGCTGGGGCTTGTTACTAATTAAAAGAATAATTCCCTTCACTTACGTGGTTTGTGGCTGGACTACCTGCCACAGCTGCAAGCTGGAACAGTTCAGTGGAGACCAGCAGGTCTTTTTCAATCCTGCTGGGTGAGGGGGACTGGAGCCCCACCCTCACATGGGTTTGGAGTACTTACCCCAATTTATTCCCCATTTAGCAGAAGGTGCTGTGCAGCACAGATGCTCAGTGTTGCTTTCCCTGTCACTCTGGCCAGGAGTTGGTGCTTTGTTACCCACATCACAAACAGTGCAGGGAAAAAGCTTTTAGTTAAAACCCCTGGAAACGAGTGAGATGAAGCAAAGCTCCATGGCATTGGCATAACACCAGTGAGAATCCATTTAATCTTACAGTGATGAGTTTGCTGCATCTTCCTGTTTGATTTATAGGGTGAGTGCAATGTAGGCTTTGAAACAACCTGCAGCTCTGATATCCATTCTGGCCAACTTCTGGAACTTTTTCCTGGGGCTGCAAACCAGCTCCCCACATCTCCTGATCCAGCTGCCTTTGATGGAAGGGTTTGTCTCCTGCTGGCAGGAGATGTCTCCTCCTCACAGGGATGGGTGTTTAAGTGGCTGTGACCCTGCCACACTGCCTGGCACTGCCTCCTGGTGTAATGGCAGAGGGCAGCATGCTCTGGGGTGGCCCCTGCCCAAGCTGTTTTACAAGCCCATCTCAGCACCCTGGGACTGAGAGCAACAGGTTTGTTGCTTCCTTGATGTGTCTCCTTTCACACTGGGTTGGACTGTGTCCAGGCAGGCGTTTATCTCCCTTCCCACTGGAAGCCGTGCAGGCTCATGCCGGCTGCTGTCTGAGGAACTGCTCTCCATTTCAAAAGAAATCAAGTCAACTTTGTTCCCAAGCCTCTATTAATCATCTTTTCCAACTTCTTGTCTTCTAGCAGCAGGCTCTGCTTGGCTGTTTGAGCTGGAGGATACGGGAACCTTGCCTGGCTTATCCTTGGTGTAGCCCATCTCTCGAATTTCCCTCCCCCTGACCCTGGTCCTCTGCAGAAAGCCGTGCCAGGCAGGATGCACCAGCCTGGGCAGTTTGCTGGTGGTCAGACTGGGCACCACCTATTTGCCCTGCTTGGAATAATGCTTCCAGGTTAGGAGGTTTCCCACATACATGACCTTGCCAAATGAATCATCGCTGCACGAGGACCTGGGGTCTCTCCAAATCATTCCCAATATGAATTTAAAGGCTACAGCCAACCCCAAATCTATGCTTGGCTATCTGCCACAGCTGCCGTGCCCCACTGTGGGTGTGATCTGTTCCCACATGGGGATTGGGAAAGTCCTTCAAAAAAGCAGAAGTGACCTTGTTAAGCAGGCCTGGCCTCCACACCTGCCAGTGCTCACGGCAAGAGCTCAGGTGTCATCTCTGCCAGGTCACTGCAGAGGCATTTGTGCCAGGAGTGCTCTAGACTTGGAAAAGTCCCTGGCCCTCCCCGTGGAGCTGATGCCCCAGAAAGGCTGATGGAGCTGTCAGGAGCTGATGTTAACCACTGAAGGCACTTGTGGCTCACATGTCTCTGAGGGAGATGGGACCTGCTCAGCTGCCCCAAGCTTGGCTGCAGAACAGCCCCTGCCATGTCCCATCCTGTAGCAACACCTGCAAAACTCTGATCTCTTTGAGGAACAGCCTCTGCACAGCCCTGTGGCTCCTTCCCTCATGCCCAGTCTGTGGCACCAGGGGTGTTGGTCTCCCTGAGAGTGCCTGCACACCCACAGTGCTGATGGCAGCCAGGTGCCAGCACTGTGCAGCCAGGCAGGCACCTCCATCAAACACCTGAATCCCAGGGGCTGTGAGCAGTCCTGAGGATGATGAACTGCAGTCAAGGAGGATCCAGTCAAGGGTAAATAAAATGATCCTTTCCAGAAGCTGTGGTCTTGGCACACAGAACTGAGAGGAAAGGCAGCCTTCAGAAGGGCCTGGCCATGGGTGTGAAGGGTTAAATAATGGTTGACATCCATCCTGCTGTGATTTGTCAGCCTGGACACATGTAGTCTGTGGAGAAAAACAGGCAGAGTAATTTCCTGATTTAAATGAATTTCAGAGACCACCACAGGAAGGAACTTGGGATGTGTCCAAAGGGTAACCAGGCCATGGAAAAATACCAGGCAGGGGAAGGGGCCAGGGGAATCAGAACTTGGATTTTCCCCTTTGTCACAACAGAGGTGACAGCCACCATTGCACTCTCCAGTTATGAGTCCAGTTTAAGAAATTTAGGATACTTTAAATGTCAGATTGTTTAATAGTCAGCTTTTCTGAAGAGGAAAATTCCCTGAGAGCCCCAGCCATTCCCAGCTGGCATTTCATGTTATTTACTGAATTGTTTATTGTACCTGTGTCCCGAGTATAAATCATAGAAGTTATTTGCTGCTGCCTGCCTTGTCCATAGACAAGACATGGTATTTAGGCAAGGCTTTGTTTGAATCACTGCATTCCCACAGCAGTGGCAGGGTCCTTGTCACTCTTGCAGCAATCCTGACACAAACTTAGTGACAGACCAGGTGTGGGATATAAATGATAGTTCAGGGAATCATGAACTTTAAAAAATATGAAGGTGTGTGAACCTAGAGAAGAGAAGTAAAGCTGAACCAGGCAGCAGAGACCAGAGGGCCGGGGTTGTGAATGTGCTCCTTCATGTCCTGGGGACTCGGGTGATATTTCTGTGCAAAAAAAGAACTGGCAAAGCACTGAGTAGTCAGAAATAAAGGCATGTCCCATTTATTTTCATCCCAGGGACCAAAACTTCCCCAGCAGCAAAGCTGCTCAGTCATTAAAAGTCAGTTGAATAGAAAGGCTTCTTGCAAGTGCTGTCAGCACCGGCACAGGCTGGATTGCAGAGATGGTATCTGCCAAAAAGAAATAAAATACAAGCTATAAGAAAAAGTGCCATTTGACCATTAGTGAGTGAATTTATCATCCTGCTTGAGATGCTGGAGTTAATAGAATAAAAGCCTTGTAGACAGTATGGAGGTTATTATTTAAGGCTATCATCACCCTTAATTCAAAATTCTCATTCCAAGGATGCCTGAATGATCATTTGGGCTACATTAAGAGCTGAGTAAGCCTGAGCTTTTTTTTTTTTTTTTAAGAAGTTCTCTCACTATTTTCCTGTCTCATGATGTAATGGCATGGTTATAACATCTTAATAAATTGCTTTTTTAGGTTTAGAAATTGTATGAAAATTAGCACCATGGTAAAAGATTCAATTTGCTGGACCAGGCTTGGATTTTTTTAAAGAAACTGTGAAGTCCATGTGAGAATGCTTCAACAGAAGGGGAACCTCAGCCTTAATGAAATATTGAAAACAGCATGTGCTGTGCTGTGCTGGGGGTCTGGGGTCTCCCAGACTGTGGCTGTGAGTTAGAGAGCAGAGTTTTACACAGGGGAAGAGGAGGAATAGGTGGTGTTGCAAGCAGTGTGTTGAACATCCCTCATTCCTGTCCCAACAGTGGGATTTGTGACATGCAATGCTTTTTAGGAAGAGACCTGCAGGTGTGTCCCCATCCACAGGGTCTGAGCTTGGTGCAGCAGCCCAGGAGCATCCCAAGCATGCTGCTGCAGGTTTCTGCTGGGAGGACCTGGAGCCCCTTTAGCATTTGTTCTGCATGCAAAATGAATCTGCATTTGCAAATGTGAAAATGAGTGTTTCTGGGCTCTCCTACCCAGTCCATATTCATGAATGTGCTTTTCATGTTAGTGTCATGCTGCAGTCTCCCTATTCTCAAGTCAATTCCTTCTTTCATATGGAAATTCTCCCCTCCCTCCAAATATATTTTCATGCATGCCAGGTTCCTGGGGCTGGAGCAGGGTTTTCTCAGAGGTCTCTGCCCTTAGCTGGGAGAAGAAAACATCCTCTGGTGACCTGGGGAGTCTGAGGTGAGTGCCTGAACACTGGGAACTCTCTGTGTTGATCCACATCAAAGTGCTTGGCTGCATTTCCCACTTTATGGCTCTGCATTGAGATAAAACATATGAAAGACCCAAGAGTAGATTGCCATGCCTGTCACAGGGCTAAAAGTGGTGATCCATCACATGCTGGCCATCCATCCATCCATCCATCCATCCATCCATCCATCCATCCATCCATCCATCCATCTATCCATCCATCCATCCATCCATCCCTCCCTCCCAGCAGCGCTGGGGACGACTGAACTGCAGAGGGAACAGTGCTTATTGTAGCTTATTGTAGCACTGGTCACTACTGGTCCTTGTGCCATCTCCTTGCAAAAGCTGGGAAGGTCACAAGATGTCCTTTATGGGGTCATTTTAGACTGGCCACAGGAGGAGCAGCAGTGCTGTGCACTAGATGGAATGAAGGTGGAAAGGTGGGAAAGTGGCTTGGGCTGGGGAGGATGCTGAAAAGGGTGTGTGCAGGTGTCAAACCTCTTGGTTGGATGTGATGTTTCTTGTGTTAAAATAAAACATTGATTTGCTTTGATTTTGCAATGCATGTGTGCTGCAGGTGCTGTGTATCCCAGCACAGATAAACAGCAAACTGAAGGTCGATGATGTAGGAATAAAATAATTTAGGATGGAAAAGACCTTTAGGACCATCAAGTCCAGTGATTAACCAGGCACAATAAATATTCCTAAACATGAAGAGGTAGTTGGAAAGTAAATCCTGCTCCAAAGCAGGCAGCTCTGAAAAGGGGCACAGTGTTCCTGCTGTGTGGGAGTATGTTTGGAAATGCTACATTGGTGGCACTTCCTGAGTTAACAGAGCCTGGGGAGGGAAATGGCTGCAGGTGCAGGATGGAAGCTCAGCTGGTGAGCATTCCACATCCAGGGTCCTCTCCAGGGCAAATGCACAGTTCAAACTGAAAAGCTGAGTTTGTTCCCACACTGACAATAAGCATGTAGGAACACAAGACCTGGAAAGGAGACGAGCAGCAAGGTTTTTCTCATGGTACCTCGGAGGAAAGAGGCACAGATACCTGCAATAACTTGCAGTATTAAGCTTAAGGGCAGCTTCAGCATCTTGGAAGCAAGTGAAGTAATTTGTGGTATCCCGTTAGTGCAAACACAGTTCTTTGCAACCAGAAGGAACAAGTCATTAGTGACACCAAGAAACCACTTGAGGAATATCTGTGTGCATTGATCTGCTTTTGGGGAAAAAAGATATTCTGCTGTGTCTCTGCAAGAGGACAAGTTTGTGACAGACTCCTATTTAGTGTGTATTAAAGATCCCACTGAAACCTCCAGATTTATTTATGAAAACACTCCTGGGGCACCAGCTATACGCCATGCAATTTCATTCAGGCTTTTCAGGGGTAGAGCTTGAATTAAGCATGTAACTGCCCATGAAAAAGCATTCATTTCATTACTCTCCTGATGAAAGATAGCAGAATGCACAGCTGGGATTTGGAGGGGTGCATATCAAAACTACCAGTGTCTAGACAGAAAATAAATATGGTGGGAGAGACATGGCAGCCTGAGCCTTTGCTGTGAGGATGTGGTTGGGGGAGGATGGTGGGGACAGAAGGATGGACTTGGGTGAGCAATGCAGCTGAGGAAGGGAGGGCTTGGTGGCCCTTGAGTGCTGCTGTGCTGTGTCAGAGGGTGACTATTAGAGATGGCTTTTAGCTGGGGACTTCCCTCTGGCCCGGCTGTGACACTGAGGGCTTAGAGCAGTTTAAACATTTACCTGCCTTAAGCTTTTAAGACCTCTTTGATGGCCTCAAGTACTCATCTGCATGAAGAGCTTAGGGTGTCCTAAGTAGCCTTATGTCCTTTGGGAGGCTCAGAGCTTGGAGCTGCAGCTCAGCGCTGTGGAGCGTTTAATGGGATTTGTGCTCGGTGGCACGGCTCTGCTGCCCCCCTGCCAGACTGAATGGGGAGGCTGGAGCCAGCCAGAGCCACTCTGTGATGGCTGGAGAGCAAGAAGGTGGATGGTGCTGCCCATCAGCTTGCCTTTGGGCTACATGAAGGTCCCCAGGAAGAGCAGGGAGCACCAGAAGCAAGGGTCAAGGATGCTCCTGAAGGTTTGCATTGGCCTGATGCATGCAGGGACCCAGCCTGGACACTGCACAGCCCCCAGCATCCCTGACTATCTGCTATCAACAGCTCTGGCTGTGCTCCTGCCAGTGCAGCATCCCTGCTGCAGGGGAAATAGTTCAGTGGGCAACAGGGAACAGGCAGAGCCAGGCTGGGCTCCCTGCTCAGGCAGCCTCTCGAGCAGCAGCAAGGTCGGTGTGCATCGATGGCCCAGGCAGGGGTGCCTGCAAGCCAGCAGGTCTCTGTCCCGTTTCACACAAACTACAGCATCTGACAGCCAGCAATTAACAAATTCTCCTGGCCACCCTGCAGCCCCACTTGCAGTCTCCCAGTCAGGCTGATGGTTCCCAACACTCCTGCACATGTAGCATGGAGAAACCTGCCATCCCTCCTGCTCTTTCCTCATCAGAAGTGTAAAGCTGGCTGGTGGACAGCACACACTGTGCTCAGTGCTTCCAGTGCAGCCACCAGCAGCACCAGGGATGGGTAAACGAGCAGCAGAGCTGTTGGCACAACCCAACATTTACGGCTCTGGCTGCTTTTGGGAAGAGCATCCAGCCCCTTCCTTGCAGGCAGGGTAGCAGTGCAGGACAGCCATTCCCTGGGTGCATCCACGAGGACCGAGCATGGTCACTGCCAGCCTGCAGAGCTTGGCTTTGCTGCCACAGCAGGACTGTCCTCTCCTTGGGGGACCAAGTGACTGTCTCTGGCACTGCTCTTTGTCTCCTCCAGCAAGCCTCATCCCTGCCTTCACCTGTTCAAAAGTAGGGCTGCTGTTGTGCTGGTTTCCTAAGGAAACCAGGGGCTGTGCAACCATGGGTGCCTGCCTGGTCATCTCCTCCCCTTCCATGCATGGCTGCTGGCATGCCTCTTTTTGAGGCCCCAGAAGCAGCAGGAGCAGGCACTGTGGGGGTCTCTGTACCTGGCAGGGCTGCAGCAGGTGCCCAGCCCTCACTCACCATGCTGACTGCCACCAGCAGCCCCCCACCCAGCAGGTTTGGGGGGCAGGAAGCAGCTGAGGGCAATCTACTGGGGGTTTTGTGGGCATTGCAGCAGTGGAGGGTTTTTGGGGAAAAGGTGTAGATGTTGTGGAGGCATAAGGTGTTTGTTATGTTCATGGGACATGCTTTGAGGCAGAACAAGCAAAATTGTCCTTGGCTCAGCACAGAGGCAGCCTGGTGGATAGCTGCTTCATGAGGCTGTGGTAGCCCAGGGACCCTGGGGATGTTGACAGTAAAATAAGCAAGTCAGGGTGCTGCCTGCTCATCCCAGAGGCAGCACTCAAGCTGCCTGCAGAGCTGAGAATGTTTGCAGGGAGCTTCACACAGCAGATAACAGGCACAGCAGAGAACATCACAGCCCACTCATGGATGATTTATGCCTGGGAAGAGGCAGAGCTCTGCTCTCGGGGTATGTTATCCACCCGTGGCTTTTTTGTTTCACTGCAAGGGGTATGTTTTGTACTCCTGCTCAACCGAATGTTAACTGGGTAACTCCTGCTTTGCATGCAGTTGACACCTTTCTGGGAAGCTTTTAACTCAAAACTTCAGTTTAATAGCTGATTAATCAACTTAACCCTCACATGGACCATAGGAGGTTTTTTTTCTGGGGCTCTCAGAAGTACAATAACATGAGAATGCAGGCAGGACCAGGAAAAACAGGATCATCACCTCCTCTTATCCCACGTCTCCCTGCTCCACCTGGAACAGGGTGGGTGCCACTGGGAGGGGAGCAGTGGCAGTGAACTTTCCCTTCCCCATCTGCAACATGCATTGCCTGAGAACAGGAGACCCATGACACTGTGAATTGTCCAGGCCTTCCCTTTCCCTGCTGTTGCTGGCACAGATTGCCTTCCCAGCTTGACACTGACGTCCCTGGGGACCCAAAGCCTCTGTTACTGCTGGACCAACCTGTGCCTGCTGAGTGCAGCCCATGCTCTGAGCTCCCTGTTCCTCCTGCCTTCACTGCTGCCTTGCTCCCAGGGCTGCCTGACCAGAGCTGTCTTCCAGAGCACGCTGACGAGCAGAGATTGCCTCAGCTCTAATGGGATATCTCTGCTGGTCAGCACTAACTAAAAAGCATCCCTGTATGAGAAACAAACACCTGCAGGGAGTGTTCTTGCCACCCTGCATGAAACAGAGTCATGGCTAAAGGTGGCTCTTGAGTAACAGAGAGTCTTCAGCTGTGCTGGAGCAGGCTGGCTTGAAATGCCACTCCAGAGTGAAAATGACAGGGTTATTAATAGATGTGGCCCCATCTTTAGCCCTCAGCTGAATGGTATTAGCACTTCTTTTTTAGCACTAAGGCTAAATCTAATTTTATATAGTCTGAGTATCTCAGACAAAACTAGAAGGGCCCCACAACAGCCCTGGACAGCAGCAATGTGCCAGCTGCTCTCAGCACTCTCTGGGTGTCCCATGCTGACGCCAGTGCTGCATCGCGGCAGAGACTGGCAGTGGGGCTGAGGGGCTGCAGCAGTGATGGGCTGGGGTCCTGTGCAACAGCTTGTCCCTCCTTGCTGTGAGGAGAAGTCACTGCTAGGGCTTGAGGTTAGCAAGGCCAGTGCTGATGCTGCTCTTGCTTTAAAGCAAGGATTATTTAGTTAAATGCATTGTTCTGTGACCATGACCATGCCAGCATCCTGGCTGCTGTCCTCCCTGCACCAGGGCATCCTTTTGGGCACAAACCCAGCCTGGCTGCCCTTCTGCCTTCTCTTCCTCCCCTCCCCATGTAGGTCCTGGCATTACTCTGCCTGAGCTCACAGCTTTTCTAGCAACAGCTAGATGCCTGGTGCAAGCACTGGGGCTCTGCTGCCTTGCCAGCACTACCACAAATCCCAAAGGCACAACCTTGTTAGAGCTGCAGGTATGAAGCCAGTCTTGCCTGCCCAGATTACCTGCCTGTTTGGCAGGATAAGACCACTCCTGGCAAAAGCACAGAGAAATCACATCCCTGTGCTGGAAGTCAAAAACATTAATTAAACCTGCGGTATCATTGATTGCTATCTCA
Organism: Hypocryptadius cinnamomeus; assembly: GCA_013400635.1. NCBI lineage: Eukaryota > Metazoa > Chordata > Aves > Passeriformes > Zosteropidae > Hypocryptadius > Hypocryptadius cinnamomeus. The sequence goes on along the minus strand of VYZP01030515.1, from coordinate 83,595 downwards.
GGGGAGAGGCAGAGGGTGAGAAAAAGCTGGGGGGAAGGAAACTCGGGAGGATTTGCTAGGAGCATTCCTAACCTTTAAAAATAGGTTGATTATTTCTGCAATGTCGGCATCTTCCAATGGGGAGGCACTTAGAGCAGGTCAAGCTCATGCCAGGGATTTGCAGGGAGTGCACCCCTTTAGGGAAGGGGAGCACATGTGTCCCAAGACCCTTTTCAGCTAAATATTTGATGCTGCCTAGGTAGGAGCCTTTCCTATGTGGGCACCCTAGCAGGGACAGTTGGATCCCGGGGAAAATCAGCCCATTTTGTCTGGGGATGTGAACAAGGCACCCTCTGAGGGCTGGGCCAGGAGCATTGTCACCAGGCACTGAGCTCTCTGATCTCCATATAAAAGATAGTTCAAACCCATTTAGGCTGCCAGCGTTATCAAACAAATCAGCAATTGATCTAGAAATATTCAACCAACTAAACTCCCTCATTATGAGCCATTTGCAGCTAGTGACTCTAAGCACAGTTGCTTCAGCTGGATTAAGCTGTGCCAGAGGCTTTCCTCTTGAGCTGCAAATATCCAGCCCTCTACAGCACACAAGGTCTGCAGCTGGTGAACCTCCAGCAGCCTCTCATGGATCCTGCCCCGTCTCTCTGCTCACAGAGGGTGGGCAAAGGTCCTCCTTCCTCAGTGTTCCGTGGGTGCCTGGGGCTGCAGGCACAGCCCTGCCTCCCTGCGCAGGACAGCATCCTGCTTTCCCAGCTGGAACCAGCAACCTGCTTTACTGGCCAACCTGCTTTACCAACACCAGCTGCCACCCCTGCAGGGTGTCCCTGTGGCTGCAGTACCTTTGGGGAGGGGATGCTGTCCCCATGCCCCACACACTCTTGGGTTGCCCAGAGGGGACCTGGGCACTCCCATGCTGGGGAGTGGTAGCCATTGTCCCCATCTCTTCCCCTGGGTACAGGTAGTGATCTGTTGTTCGTGGTGATTGCTTGGCATGCACCATGATCTCCTGTGCCAGTCTTTCAGTGGCACTGCTGCACCTGCTGTCCTTCTCTTTCTTGCTGCCCACTCTGCTGCCCTGCTGCATGCACAGGCAGGGCACCAACAACCCTCATCCCCTCGCCATCCTGGGCACCAGCGACCTGCTCAGAGGGCTTTGCTGCTTTAGTGGCCATAGAGACAGAGGAGCAGGATGAGAAGACAGGACTGAGCGTGGGGCTGTAAGCAGCATTAGGTGTTGGGCAGTGGGCTAGGTGGCTGCTGGCTGCAGGGTTGAACAGAGCCCAGCAGCTGCTGAGCTGGCCAGACAGTACACTGGTGTCTGCTGTGGGGAGTGCTGCACCTAATGGGAATCTGTTCTGGTGGCACTGGCAGATCAGGCAATGGCCAGGAGCCATGGGAAGGAAGGTTATCTACCAGAGCCAGCATGGACAGGAGCCCCATTTTGCTCCAGCCCTTTTTCCACATGAGCATGGCAAAAGCACAGTGGCACGTGTAGGTGGCATTTGTAGGCTCCTGCCAGCTGATCCTTTCATCCCAGCTTGTCTGACATGAAACTGTGCAAACAAACCTCCCTGCTTGCTTTGACTGCTTCCCAGGGATTCCTCATTTACATTATAATGAAGCGATATTTTGCTGTATAAATAAACCTGAAAGTTGACATAGAAAGGACTTATCAACTCTAAAGGTATTTGCATGTTCCCCAGATGGAGGGAGAGAGCCACACAGGGATTTAGTAGTGACAAACTTCAAGTGCTGGTGAGTACAGTGAAGATTTACAGCAAGATGAGAACATCTTGCTCTGGCACTTCATAAGAAAAGTTGTGCCCAGGGCTGTCATGAAGGAATGAGGTGGGGGTTATTGCTGGGCTGAATGTCTGGTGTCTCTGCCTTTATCACCTGGGCCCTTTGCTTTTGCTGCCACTAAGGAGAGCAGAGGCTTCAGATGGGGTCTCAGGTTGCAGGGACTGGGGGAGACCACCTGCCCTTGCCTTGCAGATGTGTGTGTTCATCCCTCTGAGTGGCCAGTGCAGGTCTGGCTGGTGCTCGGTGGATCAGTCACACCGACCTGCTCTGCTCCCTTTCCTGGACCCTGTCAGACTCCCAGCCAAGCCCACTGACAGCCAGGGGCTTCTGATCAGGTTAAGACATAGTGGTAGATCAAAACCCACTAATACCTTAGCAGTTAGCACTTGCCTGAGCTGAGCCACATCTGAAAGTGATTTCGGAGTGCGGGCAGAGTGCCGGGCACGATCTCTAGTGGGCAGGCAGCTCCGAGCTCCGGCTGGTGTCCGTGCAAGGCACTTCCCTGACCCACTTACCCCGCAGCCACACCTCTGGCCAGAGACCAGCTCCTGCTGGTGTCAACAAACCTGTGTTTAATCCATAAAAAGGCGAAATCTTGACTTTGCTAAAACACTTGACAGGACCATGGTGTTGGAAAGCAATTTGTGAGCCAATCGGCAAAGCACAGCAGCTGCAGAATCTGACAGTGCACAGAGCGAGGACAGGAGCACGGCTTCCCTGGCACAGCTGCAAGTCCAGCTGGCCTGGCTCCTGCTGATGCCATGCTGGCTGCTGGGAAGCTCTTCCCCTTCTTAATCTCACCGTTTTACAGACCAGGATTAGAGGGAAATGTATCCCCTGTGTGGGGCAGGACACAGTGGGGAGTGTCTCCTCCACTGGGCAGTGGTGAGATTGCTCCTGGCTGGCTTTGGGATCTTTGGCTCAGGAGGAGGCAGGGGAAGTGGATAGCATCCAGAGGAGAGCTGGCATGCTGGTTAGGGCTAGAGGAGAGGTGCAGGACCTGGTCTGCTCCAGGGAAGGGCAGGCTGGGGGAACACAGCAGAGAATTGTGCCAGCTGCTGGCAGCAGCCCCAGACTGGAGCTTGGGGGGTCCAGCTGGACATTAGCACAGTGGCTGTGCCATCCCTCCTGTCCACCAGGGACCACTGTCACCTGGCCCCATTTTGAGCTGTGCCCAGCTGACCCACATAGCCCTGCTGTCTCTGGGAGAGGCAGCCCGTGCTGGCTGGTACCATTACACAACCCTGCTGCAGCCTGCTGCCTGCACACAACAATAGGCACTATTTTTATTCCCTTTCTGGTTGTCAAAGGCAGTTCAAGAGTCCTTGGGGTGGAGGATTTTCTCCCACACACTGTTATGTAGGACATTTCAGTCACTTGTCCTTGTGACCTGCTTGTGCCTGTCCCTGCCATCCCAGCATTCCCCTGCCAGGACCAGCAGAAGCAAGATATGGGGTCAGTGTCCTGTGGGGAACAAAGCCACAGGCTTGGGCACTGGTCAGAGCCTGCCCTGCCTGCAGACACCAGTCAGAGGAGGCACATATTCCTGAGGAGATGCTGGCTTTGCCCCTGCCCCACCACTGTGAAGGCATCACTCCCCAAACCAGCAGTAAAGAGGAGAGCACCAACATGGCCTGCCTGGCCATGGGCACCTCTGGTCCAGATCTGCAGGTGGACTTCCCACCTCGACCTCAGCCTTGGGGCAGCCCAGCAATGGAACTGCCCCCTGTGTCCTGCTCTGTCCCACTGTGAGGCCCTGCCCTGCTGTCCCAGGGGGTAAAGCCCCTGCCCCCAGAGCACCCTTACAGTGCCTGGTGTTCCCAGGAAACTCCTGTCAGAGGTGGGGCTGGCCACTGGTGACAGCAAGTTACTCAGAGCAGAAAATCCTCATGTGTGATGGGCATGATGTGGATGGAGCCATTTTCTGCACAATTACTCCAGTTTATTCAGTGTGATAAACCAATATTAAAGTAGGATGAGATGAGGCTTGGGTGCAATGTATCTTCCTTCTGAGTCGATTCATTGCCTTATTACTCAGCATGGGAGTTTCCTGATGGAGCTGGAAAAAGTGGGGACCTGCAGCATAGGGATTATATCAGACTAGAAATAAAATTCCCACACTTCTTCCATTAGTTACATGTACTGTGGCTGCAGACTTCCTAGGCTTAACAGAATGATCTCTCTGCATGCTTCATGCAAGTACCAGGTGGGGGGAAAGCAAAAGGTGCTAGCACACAAAAAATCCTTGCCAAAGAGGAGGATGGGCAAAATGAACCTGTCCTGGCAGCTGGCAGTGATGCCACATGGCAAGTGGGAGAAGGTGTCAGGAGATAAAGGTACAGCATGAGCAGGGATGGCAGTCCATGCTCAGAGTGAACAGGCCGTGCAGCCCCTGTTAATATCAATTGGTGCCCTCCTGTCTGAAAGCCTCCTCCTAGGGATGCAGATTTCCCTCAAGGAAGAGTGGACTGGGCTGAAATTCCACCTGGCTGACACGACATCAAAGCACTTCTCCCCACTGCCTGCCGAGTCATGTTTTACAAGGTGCAATCCTGCACCACCACGTCCACAGGTTCTTGGCAGGTTCAGGGCGCTTTGTGCATCCCCCAGTGCACTGTCAGGTGTGTCCCCTTGGCAGTCCAGTTTCCAAAACCTGAGTTGCAGCACCTCTTGGAATAGTCCTGCACCCTGCAGGGCTTCCCTGCTCCCTATGGATCTTCATGTGTTCTAAGTCCTCTGGCTGGCAGAGCAGTTTCCTGGGGGAGCTCGGGATAAAATGCCCATCAGGGAATGCAGAGAAAGAAACGTGGCTACAATTTCATTGTCAGTGGATGGACACCTTTGTTAGTGATGGAGCCCAGCAGAGGATGAGGAAGAGAAGGGCTGCAAAAGATAAACCCCAGTGACTTGGTGCCTCATGGCTCCAGAAAGCACAAGACATACTCTTGGAGGCACTACCAGCCTCCTGGTTGGCTTTACCACCACTGCCTTCTTACTCTGTTTCCTTCCTTGGACAATCTTCCCTATTTTTTCTCCTAGAGCCTGGATCTGCCCCACAGCTCCTCTGAGCCTCCCCTCCCTGGGGCAGCGGCTCCCTGCGCCTTGCCTTTCCCAGGAGCCTGGGGCAGTCTCTGGTGGCACGGAGCCCTGCTGTGCTCAGCAGGAGCTATTCCTCCTTGCCCTTTGATGTGCTGCATCCCTGCTTGGGACCGCTGATGGGGACAAGCCCTGGCCGATGATCAAAGCCTCCCCGCCAAGCTCTGCTGCTGCAGCCTGGCCCAGTCCCTGGGATTTCCAGGTGGGAAATCCCTCGTTGTTGTTCTGGGTGGTGGCACAAAGCATGGTATAGTGGATGCTGGGAGCTTCCTGCACACTGCTGGGATCGGAGCCAGCATGGCACAGCACCCAGCTGTGATAACAGGGCACAAAACAGGGTTACTCATAAAAAATCACAAGTCAGTGCAGCCAACTCCAGCCATTGGAAAAATTCCAAATATGTCAGTATGTTGCACAGGCGTTCCTGGTGAACCAGCCAGGCACGGTGTGTGCAGCTTGCCAGGCTGTGCCAGAGGCTTCTGCCAGGGCATCTGCAGCCCACAACCTTCTCTGTGAAAGCCAAGCTGAACAATGACCCCGCTAAATCCACTTCCAGCAGTGCATTCAGAGACAGCCAGGAGTGACCTGCTCTAGAAAACATATTTAGGGGAAAAACAACTCCTTCAGCTGCCCTTGGTGCTGAGCTGGCAGAGGCCAAAGCTGCATGTGGATGCTGGCCCTGGGTCGTGGGCTATGGGGCTTTCTGAGCAGCAAGAACTGAGGGCAGGTGCTCCCTGGAGAGGGGGCTGCATCTCCCTCCAGCTGCCTTCAAGCCCTGGAGTGCCCTGGGTCCCCAGGAGCTGTAGGAAGCAGCACATGGCAGCTCCATGCTGCTGGCAGGGCCAGTGGGACCCATGGGTTTTCTCACATCCCACTCAGTATCTCATGTTTTTCCAATGAGAGAAGCCACCTGCCTAATTAAACAGCAGTAACAAGCTTGGCACCGCCAGTCATGCCTGAGCACACTGCAAATTCCAATGACACTTACAAGAGGAAATGTGCTGCCTTCTGGGTCTCTCTGCTAATATTTAGAAGGCTGACTGCTGTGTCCTGAGCCCAGTCGGTGCAAGATATAATTAGAAAAGCTGCTTGAATAATGTTGTTATAAAGGTGATGTTAAAATAGTGGTGTGGAAGGAAAAGCCAGGGCTGAATGTTTCTGGGGTGTGTGTGCTACACTAGGCACTGTGCCCAGTGTGCTGCAGTGATACATTTTAGGCAGCCTCTGCTGAGGGAAATTAGCATCTTCGTGCTGTACACCAGGTACACCATGTTCTTCAGATGCAAGGGGAGAGTCATATTTAACACCATCCAATAGAACATTTTCCAATTTTTATTTATCAACAGGCATCTGTGTGTATTCCTCGAGAATGAAATATTTATCTGTAGGCACATGCACGCAGAATGTGAGAGTGCCAATGTATTATTTATCACTGCTTCCCTCCCAGAGCTCATAAATAACTCATGGAACCTGGTTGCCCAGCATATCCTCTGGACAGCTACCTAGAACATCTCCAGCTGCCACACATGCCAGCCCCAGGCAGAGCATCCCCTGCCTCCAGGCCCTGCCAAGGAGAGGGCTGGCAGAGGGTGCCAATGCAGGGTGACACTGGCCTCAGTGTCAGATGGCTGCCCACACACCCCTGCACTCCTGCTGGCTCTGCACAGGGTGGTCCGTGCAGGTCGTGGTTCCCTGACTCACAGACAGGGTGATGGAATCCAGGAGCCAAAGGGAAGGTGAATGAGTGGCAGGGTCATTGCTGCACTCCCCTGGGGAGAGCACAGAGGGGTGTGGCTGCTAGCTCATGGCTTAGCCACCTAGAAGGGAAACTGAGGCAGCCCCAGCAGTGAGCCAAACGTGCCATGCTGGACTCTGGAAATGTTGTCATCTCACTGCAGATGTCAGATGATGAGAGCTGCTGTGTAACTGACACACCTCCATGCCCCACAGGATGGGATACATCACCTGTAGGGAGGATATGAGAGCTGTGGCTGTGCAAAATGCCCTGTCCTTGAGGGAGGGGTTGGACTGAGGCCACTCAATGAACTCCTGGAATGGGGGGCTGAGGCTGGGAGGCCTGTCATGGAGCTGGAGTCCATGGCTCCAGCTGGAGACCAGGCTGCTCACACACAGCCTTTGTCTGCCCAGCCTCTGGGAGCAATGCAGTGGGCCTTGTGCACAGCAAACCAGGGAGGGGGAAAGCTTGGGGCTCTGGAGATCTCTGGGTGCAAACTGGGCCCCCAGGGTGCTGATCTGGGACACTATCTGAAAGGTACTGTGGGTGAACAAGAGCAGATGGGCATCAGACACAGTTTATGGCTTTGCACATATAACTCTCATTTCAATCATGTGAAAAGAAAAAAACTTACCCTTCTGCTGGGCTCCAATAACACCTTTCTTCAGAGCTTAAGATGGACACAGATAAAACATACCAGGGAGCTTTTTGCTTCCCCTGTAGAGTGACTGCAGAGAAATCAGTGCTGCTGCAGGAGCCCAGGGCCATGAGCTGGAGCAGGTTACAGAGATCAGGCTGTCCCTGCTGCACTGCCAGAGCAGGTCAGGCTCTGGTGAGGAAAGAAGGGGAGAGGATCCCCTCAGCCAGGCTAGGCAGGAGCTAAGGAGTTCATGCATCTTGCAGGCAGTGCTAATACAGTGCACGGCTCTTACTCCCTGGAACAGCATGAGTCAGAGCAGGGGAGCCATTACACAGAACCTAAAAAAAAAATAAAGCACAGTATTAATAACTAAGAATTACACTAAATTACTTCATAAGTGAATTATCCTCCCTACATTACCTGCTGAGAGGAGGAGCATCCCTGCCTTCTCTGCAGAGAAAGAGGATGGATGGATGGATGGACGGACGGATGGATGGATGGATGGATGGATGGATGGATAGGAGAATGGCTTTCTGAACTTTGACCCTCCAGCACTGCAGGTCTCTGTGCTGTGCAGAATTGCTGGTGAGTGCTGCTCACATGGGCAAGGGGGGCTCACTTTGTTCAGTGGCCACTTGGGAAATGAAGTGCAGCAGCTGTTCAGGTTTGCACAGAGATCCTGCACAGCAGCCAAGAGTGTGGATCTGGCTGCATGGCAGGAAGAACTGGGCAGATTGCAGTTACCTTTGCTGTTCCATGTCCTCCTGGCTGAGGCCAGGGCTTCTCCAGGAGCCACCTGCCACTGGATGAAGGAGGATCTGGGATGACTTGGAAGGCATCACCCTACAGCTCAGAGTGGCAGCAGCCCCAGGGTATGTAGAGGGCTGGAGTGGCCTCAGGTCTCATTGTTGCAGCATCCCTGGCCCCACAGAGTCCAGTGGGAGTGTGCAGCCCATGGCTGAACAGGACATGGTGATACCAGGGAGTCGCCAGCTGGCACTGCTGACCACTGGCCTCCTCCCAGCTGGAGGAGGTGACAGAGCTCATTCCCTTCCCAGGGTCACATCTCCAAAAAGAAAGGGAAGCACTATCCTGGAAGCTGTGCATGCTGGATTTGCTCAGGCAGGCAGAGCCCCAGGGGAGGCTAATGTGCCTGCAATGTTTGCAGAACCAAAGATGTTTTAACTCCGTCCCAGCTGAGCAAAACCCAGTGCTCATCAGACAAGGGTGCTGCAGGTCCTCAAGGAAGGGCCTGGTGCTGGTGAGCCAAGGGGCATGACCAGGCAGGAGGCAGCTGCTGGGATGCTGCAGAGAGTCAGCAACATTCATCAGTCTCTTGAGAGCATCATCCAGCACTGAGCTATTTCTAGGCCAGGGCTGTTACGGGGAGGCATTACAGGGCTGTCAGGTACAGCGTGTCTCTCAGCTGGAAGTGTGCTCCTCGCCTTGGGAACAGACACACAGCATCCTTTGGGGGCTTGCTGGCTTTTGGCTTCACTCCACTTCAAAGCCCAGCTCCCTGTGTGCATTTTAACGAGGTTCACACATTCCAGGTTTCTAGGCCAAGCGAGGGCTTTCATTCCATGCTGCACTCAGCAGCTCTGCGTGGAGGCAGCCCGCGGTTCAGTAAGGTGAGAGGCTGAAAGTGGTTCAATTTTGCAACAATAGCTGAGAACAAAGCACAGATTGTACCATTTAAAACTGGGACAAAACAGAGATACAAGATTTTTGTGGGATTATTTTTTTTGTTTTCCTCCTTGCACCCTGTAGACTTCTGTGAGTTGAATTAAATGTAAGGTGTCAGCAGCCTTTGCCTCATGCTGGAGCATTCCATTTGCATCTGAATGGCAAAGCCAGGATGAGGCAGCAGCACCTGGGGAGGGAAGGAATCAGAAGAGAGGAAGGAGAGGGACTTCAGATTGGGTTTACTCTCCTGGCCTGGGCTATTTCTGGTATCTGCTGCTGGTTCCTCTCAGCACTACCTATTTTTGTCTTCCATTTTTTCGTCCTGCACCTAGCACATCCAGCTCATGTCTGGGCCTGGGGTACATAGGGATGACAGCAGGACAAGTAATTAATCCTAACTGACCTCTCCTAGTGACTTTTCTTCTCCTTCCATCTTGGGTTGACTTACAGAGCATCTCTTCACCTTGACAAAGAGTATTTTTATGTTACAGGGCAAAAAGTCATTATCACCATAATGGTTCTTAAAACAACCCAGCAAAATGAGCTCATAAAAGCTCCTCCTGCTTAATGCATCAGTGGGCCTTAGCTCATTTTACCCTGGGAACACAGGCAAGCCCTGAGGCTGAGTCAGCTCCTCTGAGCTGGCCCCCAAACAGGAGAGGAGAGCTCACCCATGCCCAAGTAGGGCACCTGAATAGGAAACCAAACAAAATCACTGCCTCTCAGTCAGCCACTGCCACATGCCTTATGGATACCACACAGTCCATAGCAGGCTCAGAATCACTTCCCTCCTCAAAGTGTGGATTTTAAATCGCCCCACAACCTCCTACTGAAAACCTGCCGAGCTGAAGCCACTGCAGGTCATGTTGTGCAATTTGCTGTTGCAAGACAAAGAAAACAAGTTCTTCTTTTTCACAATTACCAAACTTCTTCATCGAGCAATTTCCTTGCCTCTGTGCTTTGGTTTCAGTTAACAGCATTCCTCAGGGAGGGCAGGTCTAACTGCACCTCCGATGGTTCTGCCATTAAAGACAATTGTGTAAAGTTGCTGAAGTGCTGTGACTTCAGTCAACATCTTCAGTGCAGCAGCGACTGTGCCTTGCTCTAGAGCTGGACCTGGTCAAGGCTCACAGGGATTGCAAGCAGATGCTGTCTGGAGGGGCTGCCTCTTCCCCGGGGACAAACCAGCGTGGCTCTTGCCAGGGGCTTTGCCCTCGCATGTGATAACCCTGCTCCAGATAAAACAGCTCCTGCTGGGTCCCAGCGCAGCCCCAGGTGCTTGGAGAGGCTTGGCATTTGCCTGGGAGAGAGAATGTCACCTCGGCCTCGGGAAGAGGGCAGGGAGTGCTGTCCCCACAGCACACAGGTGTGACAGGGGAACCTCAAGCCCCCATATGAAGCACCTTACTATGCCAGCTGTTCAGGACTGTATCACCCCCTGCATGGCACAGAGGGAGCAGCAGGGCTCCCCACACCGCAGCAGGCACTGGTGCCAGCGGCACGACTCAGCAGCACCCAGCCAGGGACACCGGTTTCCTTCCCATCACACCATGGCAGGCGCTGGCACCGGGGCTCTTCTGGCTGGCAGGTGCTCCCAGGGCTGTGCTCTGCCAGGGGCAGACAGGCCAGCCCACCACCAGCAGCTTTTAGGACCCAGCCGTGATGTGCTGTGGGGTCTGTGTCTCTCCTGCTGCCTTTGCCATGCTTCAGGGCTGCCCTGCTGGTGCTTTCCTAGGGAGGGGGACAGCACCAGGACCAGACATGGGGGCTGAGGGCCAGGACCTCCCATATCAACTCTTTTGCAGTGCAAGGGCAGCAGCCCCTATTTCATGAGGGCAAGAGCCTGGGTCTTGGCTCACTGCAGCTCAGCTGCCAGCCCTGTGAAGCCCCCTGGCCCCAAGGAACCCATGGGGGTGCCCAGGCTCCTGTCTGGCCACAGCTCCAACCCCTTCAAACTTCCTGCATTTGTTTCACTCGAGCTATTTGGGGGAAGTAGGGTGTTGTTATGTCTTCAGCTCAGCATCTATTTAGAGAAGGATAATACCATTGTGGGGGAGGACAATGAGAATATGAAATGCCTAAAATTCTCTGTCTCTCACTATTTTGACTAATTTTTTTTTCCTCTTTTTCCTCCAAATGGGGAGGGAAAAATTTCCTCCTTGGAAAATGACAGTGAGATTTAATGGCCTGGTTGAGTGGGATAAAGCATGAACCAAGCCCACCAAGATGAGCTCAGACTGATCTCAGCTATGGCCCTAGTGCAGGAGCTATGCTCTGCACAAGGCCAGAGCAAGGGAAGCTCAGGGCACAAAAGAGAAGGGATGGCCACGCAGGAGGATGACTGCCCTAGGAGACCTCAGTGCAGAGCACAGCAGCCACCCCCTCCTGTCACTTTCTCAGGGCTATGTTTAGCTCCTGGTTTGCTTGGGGAACCCAGATGAGCACCTGGAATATCTTAATGTCATTGTCCCACCAGAGCTGGCTTTAGTAGACTTTTTTTCCTTTGCAGGATATAACTAATTGGTCCTGACATCAGGGAGAGTCATGTTGGGTCCTGAAATAGCCTTCTGCAGAGCTTTACTTTCAGAGGTGCCATGGGGCAACGTGAGTGCAAGTGTACATGAAACTGCTTTCACAGGGAGGCTGCACAGCCATGGAGTGCCCCTGAGTTCAGGTCACATCCAAAGTCCTGGAAGCCCAGACTGGGGAGCAGAAATCATGAAAATCAATGTCCTGGCTGATGAACCTCACCTCTAGGTTAGCCCAGAGGTGCAATAAGGACTCTTGGTCTTACTATTGCTGCACACCAGGCCCTTGCAATACCCTTTGCCTGTAGTGGTCCTTGCTCCTCTGCCTCTCTGGTGGCAGCCTGGAGGGTCTGATTTCCCTGGTGTTTCTCTCTTTGGTAACAGCAGTGAGAGCTGTGAAGAGGCAGGGTTTCAGCTTACTTCAAAGCAGCAGTAACCAAAAGGTCTTAATGGGATTGTACTGGGAGTCCAAACAGAGAGAAGGCAGATCTTACAGTGACTACCAGCGCCAGCAGACCCTGGTGGACCTGAGATCTCCTGCACAGTTGTACCATGCTGTATGCTCTGCTGGAAATTTGCTGAGCCAGCGCTGCAGCCAGAGGGTCTTAGCCACAAAGTCATGCATGGGGAATAACTGCTGTACTGCTGTGGGGGGTAACTGCTGTACTGGTGTGGGGAAAACTGCTGTACTGGTGTGGGGATAACTGCTGTACTGGTGTGGGGATAACTGCTGTACTGGTGTGTAGGGTAACTGCTGTACTGGTGTGGGGAAAACTGCTGTGCTGGTGTGGGGATAACTGCTGTACTGGTGTGGATGTGGGTGCTGTGCTGGTGTGGGGATAACTGCTGTACTGGTGTGGGGGTAACTGCTGTACTGGTGTGTAGGGTAACTGCTGTACTGGTGTGGGGAAAACTGCTGTGCTGGTGTGGGGATAACTGCTGTACTGGTGTGGGGATAACTGCTGTACTGGTGTGTAGGGTAACTGCTGTACTGGTGTGGGGAAAACTGCTGTGCTGGTGTGGGGATAACTGCTGTACTGGTGTGGGGATAACTGCTGTACTGGTGTGTAGGGTAACTGCTGTACTGGTGTGGGGAAAACTGCTGTGCTGGTGTGGGGATAACTGCTGTACTGGTGTGGGGATAACTGCTGTACTGGTGTGTAGGGTAACTGCTGTACTGGTGTGGGGAAAACTGCTGTGCTGGTGTGGGGATAACTGCTGTACTGGTGTGGGGATAACTGCTGTACTGGTGTGTAGGGTAACTGCTGTACTGGTGTGGGGAAAACTGCTGTGCTGGTGTGGGGATAACTGCTGTACTGGTGTGGGGATAACTGCTGTGCTGGTGTGGGGATAACTGCTGTACTGGTGTGGGGATAACTGCTGTACTGGTGTGGGGATAACTGCTGTACTGGTGTGTAGGGTAACTGCTGTACTGGTGTGGGGGGTAACTGCTGTACTGGTGTGGGGATAACTGCTGTACTGGTGTGGGGATAACTGCTGTACTGGTGTGTAGGGTAACTGCTGTACTGGTGTGGGGGGTAACTGCTGTACTGGTGCATGTGGAATAACTGATGTACTGGTATGGGGGGTAACTGCTGTACTGGTGTGGGGGGTAACTGCTGTACTGGTGTGGGGATAACTGCTGTACTGGTGTGGGGATAACTGCTGTACTGGTGTGTAGGGTAACTGCTGTACTGGTGTGGGGGGTAACTGCTGTGCTGGTGTGGGGGGTAACTGCTGTACTGGTGCATGTGGGATAACTGATGTACTAGTGCAGGGTCTCCCCTCCTTGCCATGCAGAGCCTTTGCATTACAAAACACTCTCTAAAGCCTGGACATTGCTTAAGAAAGTAAAATTAGATCAGAGCAGCACTAAAGATAAGCAGCTCAGTTCCCAACCCACAACTTGCTGGAGCACTGTGGCAGGACAGGACTCAGTGTCACCAAAGGATGACAAGGATAGTGGCAGATTGCCCTGAGGGAGCCTGAACTCATACAGCTGCTCCAGTCCTGCTCTGATCAGAGCTGGATGAGTGGAGGTATTGGGGATGCCTGGGGGGACACTGGGACATGGGGTGGAGTTGTTGCTGCTGAGCCAAGGGCAGAGCAGTGCTCTGTGTATCGTGTGCTACATCTCAAATGAAGGCAGATGCTGGGATGGGGAAGCACTTCCCATGGCCCTGGGTGCTGCTCAGGTGTCTGTGCATGGTGGAGGCAGCACTCAGCTCTCTGTGGCTGCATCCTGCCTTTGCTCATTTGCCTCCTGGCCATGGTGCCTGCTGCCGCCGGGGCACTGGCAAGACACCTTGTGGTCAGGCTCTCCTGGGACCCCCAGAGAAGGCAGTGAGCAGGGCACAGACCCCAGGACCTGCCTCTGCTGCTGAGAAGCATCCATTTCTTCCCAGGTGAGAAAAGGCAGGAGCAGGCTGCAGGGGAAACATGGTCTTGGCCATGTTCAGAAGTCATCACTAACACTCAGCTTGGATGAGCTGCTGTAAATGAACCTTCCTGCCAGTAGCTGCTTAGGCCTGGCTCTCCACTTGCACTGGTCTCATCTCGTGGGACACCACGAGCACAGGTGGAGCTGCCTCTGGGTTTCATCAACCACAGATTGGGCAGAGAAAGTGTGGGTCTCCTTGCTCAGAAAGAAATATTTCCAGACTCTTTTCCTCCATTTCCAGTTGAAGAGATGATGTTTTTACACCAAAGCGGGCTAGTTTCAGACAATCACATTGCTGATCCTGGAGCTGAAGTTAAAATCCCTGTGCCAGGCAGAGGGGAATGAGGCTTTCCTATGCCCAAAACAAGGTGCTGGGGAAATACCATATCCCTACCTGCCATATCCCTGCTGCCTGGTTCAATGTCCCCAAGGACTTGTTTTAAGCAGCAAATGAGAAGTTACTGGTAGGAAATGCAAGCAGCTGCATTCACACTTGACTCTATTGTTTCATAAGTATTAGCAGAGAGATTGAAAATGTAATTATGATAATTAAGCTAAATTGCAATCTTCCTACAGGAGCTACCAAATTATTTACATCAACTTTTCATCCTAATTCCTTAACTGTTCCCTACCCGGTGGAGGAGGAACCCTTAGTGCTCTGGGCTGCCTGCACTGTGTTCCGGTGCAGGCAATCCTCGATGGCATTTGTGAAACAGCAGCAAGTGGCAGTTCTTACTCAGCAGGAAATGGAGATGGGAAAAGAGCTTGTGAGAAACAGTGGGGCTGAGGGCAGAGCACTTTGAGGGCAAAGAGCCACAATAAGAGGGGAGAGCCAGAGGGAAGTGTGCAGGACTGGGAAAGGCAGTGCCCAGTTGCAGTTAGGCTGGCTGGAAGGAGCAGAGCAATGCTGGGCAGATGCTCAGCAGGGCTAGATTCAGACACTGCCTCTCCTGTCCCTTGGGGCTGAGGGTGTACCTCCCACTGTGATCTTTGGAGCTGAAGTGAGCACAGACCCCAGCATGGAAAGATTCAAGGGCCATGGCACAGCCAGACCAGCCTGGTGCAGAGCCTGGCTCTGCACACAGACCCAGCAGCAGCAGCTTTGGTGCTGCTGCTCTGCCTCTCCCTCCGGGAACACTGTCAGCTCTCATTAATGTCACAGTTCAGCTTGTTCATGCATCCGAGCAGACCTCGTCCAGCTTCACAGTGCTGCGGGAGGAGTGATGAATCCCATCCCAGAGCCTTTTCCTTCTGTCCCCCCTGCTTCCCTGGGCCACAGCAGCATGTGACACCAAGCATGTCACCCCTCTTTGTGGGGACCAGTTGCAGGAGGCAGGCTGCCCAGCTGCCCTCCATTGAGGAGCAGGAGAGTAAGGGAGGAGGCAAAGCTCTTTACTGTGACCAGTTCTCCAGTGTCCTTCCCACAGAGCAGAGAACATGTGTTTGAGGATATATGCCCCTATTTTGGGGCATAGGGACAGATGATGTATACCATGATGTGCCACCACTGGGTCCAAGACTTCTGGGCAGTGGCATGAAAGCCGAAATGCCTGCAGCTAGCAGACCTTGACCTTCAGCAGTCCTGGGCTATCCTGTCCCAGACCTTGCCCAGTTCCTACCATCAAAGGGGCTTGATTTAAGCCCACAGATGGGAGCTGTGCTCTGGCTTACCAAGTCTGAGCACACAGAACATTTCCCAGCTTGGGAAAAAATGTCCTGCAGCCTTTCTCCCACCTCCACCCCTCAACAGCAGCACGGACTGCGGTGACCAGGGTTGGATCTTGGAGGGTGCTGGGCAGCTGCAGCCTGGAGCTCAGCTCCTTGCAGACCCACCTTGTCGAGCCAAGGGCTGGATTGGGACCTTGTCCTTCATTATATAACTGTTTCTCTGAGTGTTTTCATAGCGCTCAGCCCTCCCGCCAGGCAGAGCCCCCACCGGCAAGGGGGAATGTCATGGTTTTCTGAATGCATGGCTTTGATTTCCTGCTGGGCTGTTGCAGTGGACAGTTCTGTTCCCCCCTGCCCCAGCTCATGCACCTTGCCAGCATTAACCAAGATTCAGGCCCCTACAAGGCACCAGGCAGCAAGCTGGAGGTGTCACCTTGTCTGGGGTGGGTGATGGAGATGTGGAGAGAAGCAGAACCTCAGGGGCCAGGTCAGCTCAGTTCCTCCATGGGGCTCTTTGAGCCCCGCGGATGAACTGACCTGGCCTGGCCTCTGGGACCCCACGCTGTCCCTGCGCTGCCCTGGCTGCCTGCCCTCACATTCCTGTCCTTGCACATCATCTCCTTCCAGCT
The DNA here is from genome assembly GCA_013400635.1 of Hypocryptadius cinnamomeus. Classification (NCBI taxonomy): domain Eukaryota; kingdom Metazoa; phylum Chordata; class Aves; order Passeriformes; family Zosteropidae; genus Hypocryptadius; species Hypocryptadius cinnamomeus. The sequence continues at coordinate 67,373 of VYZP01030515.1, read as the reverse complement.
GCTGAGGAAAACAGCCCCTGCTGCTACCAGCGGCTGGGGTGAGGAGGGGGAGACGCCTTCACAGCACATGAGCTCTGTGGGAGCTGGGGCTGCTGCTGACCTTGGAAATGAAGGGTTTTTTTATTCCCAGCTCCAAGAGAAGCAGGAGGTGAGGCATAGCTGGCTGGCACTGCACCCTCCTTGCAGCACACCAGTTTTTTTCATCATCAGTGGGATCCTGCACACCCTCACACAAGAAAACCAGGGGCTGTGCAGTGCTGTCACCCACAACCCCTTGGACAGTTTGACAGTAGGTTGTCTGCCCTGTGCCTTCCCTGCAGGCTGAAACTGGGGAGCTTTTCCCCACTGAATAATAGAGGGTTTGGTGTGATGGCCAATAATTGGTCAATGGGACAGCTGTGATGCCTTGGGAATGACTAACAGCAGTGGGACAGGTCAGCTGCTCTTCTCCAACACACCGCCAAGGAGGAAATCCTGACGCCTTCCTGCTTCTCTGAGAGTCACAGTGTGTGTACTGAAGGTGACTTGGAACTATCCCAGGGTTGTATTTGATACTGAATACTGCCCCAAAAAGCAAGAAGTTTTCACCACTAACCTGGTGCCATTCAACAAGATTTCACATCCAAAGCAGCCCCTCAGCCAACAGTTCCCACATTGTCCCCCCAGTTCAAGCAAACTGGATGTGCCCCGTGCAAGGCACATCTCCAAACTAAACTGCAAATAATTCTGGGTCTAAATCAGTACCACAGTCTGGGCTAAAAGTCATTTTATGACTTGGCTCATTCCACTTGACCACTGGCTAGTTTTTCTGGTTGCACATGATATTTTTTCCTGTTGTGGATGAGGAAGACCTAAAGATGGGAGGAGGGCATGCTAAGGGTAGAGAAAAACAAGAAGTTGTACATGGGATCCTGCCAACACTTCTACGTTTGTGTGGCCCCCCCCTAAGCCTCATTTTCAGGAGAAAATCTGTAGTACACCAGTAAATACACAATCAATAAATAGTATTAGCAAAAAGGGCTCTTTTCCCCTTAATCTCTTCATATTCTGGGGCCACCATTTTTGCCTGAAATAATAACATGCTCTATTCAGCCATCACACACTTGGGGAACCTCAGGTACCTGGTGCAGCACCTACGCTGACTTGCCAAAGCATCAGCTCCATGTGTCAGGCTCAGAGCAGGATCATTGCCTTTCCTAGTGCTGTTTGCTATAGGTAGCAAACATCACACACTGTTTGCTAGGTCAGAGATGTGTGAAGCTCAGTGTTCCACCTTGCTGTGCTGGACACCTCCTTGGCCGGCCCACCGAGCCTGGGCAGGGCAGTGATTTGCACCAGGGGCAGATAGCGATGCACGTAACTCTGCAAGCACTTGTTCCCACATTTGACTTCTTTCCCCACAGTTCAAACCTACTGGCAGAGCGATCAGGCTGCCTTTGCTCTCCCTTTGCCTGCCTGTCTCCGGGAAAGCAGTGGTGGTGTGGGGCTGCTGGCTGCTGGGGAGCAGTTTCAGAGCCTGTGCTGCTCTTTGCACAGCCCTCCCGCCTCCGCTGCGTCAGGGGCTGATTCACCATCCCCAGCTGTAAGGCTGACTTAGTGCTGATGGATGGAGCCCGATCAGGCAGGGAACGTGTCTCTGCTGACAGCCCCAGCAGGGGCAGTGCCACGCTCTGGGACACTGTCAGTGGGCAGCAGCCCTGGCACCCAGCAGAGACCATAGAACAATTTGTCCTCTCCGTATGGGAACAGGCCTTTCCCAAAGCCCTGCTGCACCTCCCCACACCAGCCCATCAGCCAGCAGCTACTTGTTTAAAAGAAAAAAACAGCAGCAGCTCAGCCTTTTGCTCAAATCTGTTGGAGAGAAGGTCTAGCTCTCTCCTCCTCTCCTTTTTCTAGGAAGATGTTCCTTCAAACTTGCCGTGCGGAAAACAAAATGACCTTTTTCTCCTCACATGCACTTGCTCTCATTTGCAGGCCCAGGCATGCTGCAATGGGGAGGGCAGGGCAGCTAAGCTCACATGAATAACCTCACACCAGCACTGCAGATGTACATATGACATTTTTTTGTATGGTTCTAGTACCAAAATATCCCAGGCACAAAGGGATTTGGACTGTATAGCTAACGATCTATGCAGGCCTCTAAGGAAACTGCACAGTAGCCCTGCTAATGGCTTCAAGGGGAAATGCTTCAGGCCCTGGCTGCTGCTACTGCTGCTCAGGGAATTGTGCTTTTAGCTCTGGCATGCGATAAAAACCTTTTCTCACTGTTGCAGACATGATGGCTCTTCTGGAGAGAGGAAAGGCATTGACTAAGTTCAGGTCATTAACCACCTTTAAGCACACACTGAGGATATAAAGCAAACACCACCCGGTCATTCAACACCCAGGGTTAGTTAACTAACCCCCGTGACTCCTTCTCTGCCCTCTCTGCTCCCCTGGTGCCGTATTGCTCCCTGCTCCAAGCACTGCCTGCTCCCTCTGTCCCGGGGGAGAGCAGGCAATGACACAGCTCTGGGCATAGACCTGGGGCGCTCACCTCAGCCCAGAGCACTTCTGGCAAGCCCCATCTTGGGCATAAACACTTTGGGATAAGCTCTCCATGGTGTTTCATTTCCTTTTTGTGCCTCTTCCCTCCCTAGGAAAGGCGAAGAGAGCTTTGTCTGAGAAAAGCAGAAAGACACAATGTTTCTATAGCAAAGTGTGTCTCTGCAGTGCTGGCCTGAGCGTGCTCAAATCCAGCAGTGGCCACCTGCTGCATCTCGCTGCCCATCACAGGGCAAGAAAGTGCCTGGGCAAGAAGGTGCCCACTCTGAGGGGATTCCCCCCTCTCCCCATTACTCCTTCCCATGAAAGCCACACCACTGTGCCTTCCTCCTCTGACTAATTCATACTGAGACAATGGTCTCGCTGGTGTGGTGGCAGATTTTGCAATAGGTTTTAATGAGCTATTTACAAGTTCCGAGGCGGGCTCCTTACACAAGGAGTGTGGCCTGGCCCTGGCAGCTGGTTGGGCTTTTCATTGACATTCCTGCGACTCCACCGATTGCAGCACAGGCACACTGGAAAACATTTAGACATCAGAAATGCCAGATTAATTATCTCTTAATTGATACCTCCACTTGGGGACAAATGAAACCGGAACATCTCTCCTGCCCTGGGAGCCTGCCACTTACAAACAGATTTACAGCTAAAAATACCGCGGCAGTCCCGTGGCTAATCAACTTCACTGCTTACCATGGGTGAGGTTAAAAATTGTCTCAGGCTGGCACTGTGAGCAGCAAGGGACCAGCAGCACCTGGATGCAGATGGCATTAACGCTGTGCAGTATGCCCAGTGCCCAGGCAAGGGGCACCTCGCCTCAGGGCAGTCTCAGGGCCCCGCAGCTGGGTTTCTCCAGACTGAGATCCAGCCAGAGCGCCCTGACAGAGGTTTCTCGAACTTTCCTGCCTGTCGTTAGAGGCTGCCGAGAAGAAACCTCATCTCTGTGTCTTTTAAGAGTCCTCAAGTGCCCAGTGTTTCCCTGTAGTGTAACATTTCCAGCGAGCTTGGGAATCACATTTTATGCTTGTAACAGCTTTTTTGTGCAGTGCTATCCTGCACCTACAACACTTCCAAAGGGATCTCTCCCCCACCCAGCTTCTTACAGGAATCCACACACAGAGGCCAAATTGCCACAGTGACCCCATTTAAGTTACGATCATCTTTATTTTCTTCACATATGTGCAAACAGAGGAGATCGCAATGGTGGTGTTCTTAAAAATAACAAAATGTATTTGCATACATTTCCCTATGTACAGGTGAACAGCCACAAGTAGTCTTCTTTTGCACAGCAAAAGATCTAGAGCATTGAGACCGGGGACAGGACCGGGGCCCAAAAAAAAGGTCTAACTTAAAAACAATAATAAAAAAAACCCCCAACTTCACAACAGTGCAAACCTCTTGGACACGACAGCACGATGGAGTGACTTTAATGGAGAAAACGGCGGGGGGGCCTCTCGGATATGAGATTTTTGACTGTAAACAAGGCGCAACACCTCCCTCCCGCCGCCCTCCCCGGGGAAAGCTATTCCAGGAATTTGGCAGATCTTCAAGGGCTGAGCCGGAGGTAAACAGCCCGCGGCCGCCTCCCCTCCTCGGGCCGCAGCGAGTTGGGGTCCGGCTCCGGCGGCCACCGGCACCGGCACGGGAGGGGCGGCCGCTCCCCGGGATGCTGCGGGACGCGGGGGCACCGCGGGGAACCGGCGGGACCGCGAATTCCCCGAGGGGCCTCGGCGGGGCCGGAGGGGTCCGGTGCGCCCCGGTGGGGCCGTGCACGCCCGGGTGGGACCGTGCGTTCCAGGAGAGGCCGGAAGGAACCCGGTGCGCCCCGGCGGGGCCGCGCATTCCCGGAGGGAAGCCGGTGCGCCCCTGCGGCGCCGCTCACGCCCGGAAGGGACCGTGCACTCCCGGAGGGAACCCGGTGCGCCCCGCTGGGGCCGTGCACTCCCGGCAGGGACCGGGAACTCCCGGAGGGGTCAGAAGGAACTCGGTGCGCCCCGGCGGGGCCGTGCATTCCCGGAGGGAACCCGGTGCGCCCCGGCGGCACCGCGCACGCCCGTATGGGTTCGAGTGCTCAGCCGGTCTCGGGGTCGCCGGGGGGCGGCTGCTCGGCGTCGCTGCCGGGCGGGGCGGCCCCGTCCGTGCCGCCGCTCTCCAGCGAGGACTCGCTGCCCGTGCTTTCCCCAGAAAGCAGGCGGCGGACGCGCAGGTCGGCGCGCAGCGAGCGCAGATCGTTGCCGAGGCTGAGCTCGCCCAGGTCGCGGAGGAGCTGGCCCAGCTCTGGGCTCTCGCCGCGGCCGGTGCTGGGGCGCAGCAGCTCGCCCTCGGGCTCGCCCAGCGCTTCCAGGATATCTTCGCAGTCGCAGTGCATGGCCCGCTCTTCCTGCTCCTCGCCCAGTAGGTCCTCCGTGATGGAGCCCAGCTTGGGCGCGCTGCGGCTCCGCTCTACCGGCGGCTTGTAGCAGCACTGCCCGTTGAGCAGCTTGCGCAGCGGCACCAGCGGGATGCTCTGTTCGCCCACCAGCTGCTGCTGCTGGTGCCGCGCGTCGTCCCGCTTCTTCAGCCGGCGGAACTCGGCCAGTGCCGTGGCCGAAGTCTGGTAGAGCAACAGGGCCATGGCCTTCGCCTTCTCGGGCTTGGAGACCAGCACGGCGTGGCAGCGCAGCATCACCGCCTTGTGCTTCAGCTCGTGGCGGTAGATCCAGGCGAAGACGCGGGGCAGGCGCGGGTCGGCTACGCAGTAAGTGACCCGGTGCAGCAGGTAGAGGTGGCCGGGCCGGCGCAGCCCCTTGTCCTCGGCGTGGGCCATGCGGATGCCCTGCGCGCTGATGGTCAGCTTCATCTTGGTGCCCTGCCGTCCTGCCTCGCTCTTGCTCCAAATCTTGCAGACGGCCAGGTCGGTGCAGCCCTCGCCTTTGGACTGGATGGTGGTGGCGTTGCCCAGGTAGAGCACAGTATACGTGGGGTCTTCGCTGGTAACGCGAAATTTCCGCCGCTTGGAGCGGAACATGCTGCCCACGCGGTGCAGGGCGCTCTCGGGGCAGGCGCGGGCCAGCGAGGTGAGGGCCGAGTAGTGCACGCTCACCGCGTACCCCTTGGGCTTGCTCTGCCGCCGCGCCTCGCCCGCCGCCAGNCCCTATCTCCTCCCCGCTCGCGGCGGAGCGCGGCCTCCAGCGGGGGACGCCCGCCGGTGCCGCCGTGGGCGCGGAAGAGCGGGGACCCCCGTGCGCCCCGTCCCGCCCCACCTCGCTCGCCACGGCCACCTGCGGAGCCTGGGCGCCACAGCGCTCTCCTGCAGCTTTCGTCAGCACGGGCGGGGAGAATGGAGAGGGCACCGCGGGGGATCCGTCTGCCGCAAATCCCCTTAAACTGATAAAAATCCCAAGGCCACTGCCGGACCCCACGATCTGGGAGATCCCACGGCCGGGAGAGCCCCAACCTCAGCTGCCTGCATGGCCAGGGTGTGCCATGGACAAATCCCGCTCTTGCAACATGATCTCTCCTTTGGTTCGGTTAGTCCGGCTCTGAGACCTGAAGGGCCTGCAGCAAATACTAGTTATTATGTATGAGTAATCCTTTGCTCTTTATTTGTATGCAGGAGCCGAAGAACGAGAAGCTGTCTTGTAATTTCTTGTTGGGGTTGCTGAGTACACTCACAGACATAATGAGAAAGTTGGTCTCTGTGTTGTTACTATAGCTTCCTGTGTCATGTGTCAGATCTTACCAAAAAGAATAGAAATTCCAGCATTGCAGATAATGGTACTTCATCAGGGCTTGGATAAATACTCGACAAAAGGGGAGCAGTACGTACTCGTGCTGTAAATATGTAAACACCTGCCTAAATTATTACATAAATAATTTCTACAGTTTGGATCAATTAAACCAGTATGTAATTATCGTTGTTGTTGTTGTTGTTACTATTATTATTATTATTACTATTATTACATAATGCCATCTAGCAGATTATTTGGGAATTGCAAGTAACCACAGTGACCAGCATCAAACTATTAAGCTCATTCGCTTATATTTCCAAAATCCCCCTCACTGGAGGGCAGCATGGTCAGCACCATCCCTTGACACTGCTCAGCCACAGCTGGTCCCAGGGGACGCCTGGCTGCAGCCATGGTTTCCAGAGGCCGTTGGTAGGTGTGGGTCAGTAACATGCTGCCGTCCCCTGCAGTCCCATGTCTTCAGCAGCTCTAGCACAGTAGTTTGACAGTGTTAGGAAGGCTGCTGCTTGCCCTGAGAAGTGAATGTGTTAATGCTCCCATTTTCCAATGAGAAAACTTCAGCTGGAGAGCTGCATGGGCTGGGTGTGCACAAATCAGTGAACACAAGCTGTTGAACTGCCAGGCCCCTTGACGTGAAGCCCAGCACTCGCTGAGATGCATATCTGGGCTCAGCACTGTGCTGAACCAAACCCTCTGGCTCTTCAACAAAACCACACTGGGACCTCACAGGAGGGCAGGTGAGGGGCTGAGGTCCGCCCTGACTGCAGTGCCCAGCAGCAGCCTGCCCAGCTGGGGGTTCTCTACTCTGAGCCCTGATGCAGGCTGGGTGTCAGGCACCCACTGGGAGCCCCCATGGTGCTGTTGGTGTGGAGGGCAGGAGGGGCTGTGTGCTATGCTGCATCCTGTGGTAGACAGTTCCTGCCAGCCTGCAGGACCATCCCACTGCATGGCAGGGAGAGAAAGACTGACTTTTTCATCTGATTCATCTCCAAGTAGCATTCAATGTACTTTTCTTTTGTCTTCTTTGTCTTGCAAGGTGAAAACAGAAGATGCTGCAATGCACATAAAATAAATCCAATGGCTTGAGGTGACATCTGACACCCACACATGGTGTGGCACTCCTGAAGTGCCCGAAGATCCGCCTCCTCCCTCAAGGTGGCCTGCTGAACCACAGCTCCTCGGACCAATGCCTGCCCTGTGCTCAGCGGCTGCCACCTGCCTGAGCAGTGCCTGCGAGCTGCAGGGCCAAGAGCAACCCCATCCGCTCCTCGGGGATGCGTGGGCATGGCAGTCTCTCCATACGAGGGAGTTGCTTTGCCAAAATCTGCCTGCCTCCAGCTGTGGGCAGGGGAGCCTGTTCTGAGCCTTTGGCTGGTGGCTCAGCAGGCAGGTGTTTGCTCCAGGTGGGATGGAGCAAGCAAGGAGGCCCACATACTGGCCATGCTGCCTCTGGAGGGAGGTTAGAGCTGGGGGGGCTGGTGCTGGTACATAGACACTTCTGATAATGATGCCCACAGAGCTGTTTGCAGAGTCATGCTGGGCTCTGCCGTCCCGATTGAAGTGGTCTGTGTTCAGGAACGTAGACTTCAAGTTTTCACAGCATGGCTCGTGCAGGCTGCTGAGCCCCATGGCTCTCCAGCAGCCTTTGGGCACATTTGTCTGCAAACCCCAGTGGTGTGTAAGGTGAGAAGGAGATCTGACCCCTTTGCCCTCCTCATGGCCTCCCTAGTCCCAAGGCAGCAGCATTGCCATTTATGCATTGCATTCTCAGGTTCTAGAGGTTTCCTTATCAGCATCTCAGAAACCCACTGGGGGTTCCAGATGGTGGCTGGGGAGCAGCAGCACCCCAGAGTACCTGCCTCTGTACCACTTGAAGTGCAGCAGCAAGGAAGGTGTCTTGTGGTCACAGCCCTTGAGAATGGAATCTGTTTCGGCTCAGTTCCTCGCCATGCTTGCTCGCCAGTCTGTGTGCCAGACCATTATAGCTTTCTTTGCTTCATTAATGGGCCCAGTTAATTCAGGACCATCTCTTTCCTGCTATGTGGCAACTGCTTCAGTTCTGGGCACAGATGATTGCCACATGGTTCAGCAGCTGAAGAGCAAGTCATGGTGGTCTGCGACAGCAATTCCTACACAAAATGCTCTGAGTTCTGTGCTGGGCTGAGGAGCTGTGCCACAGCCTTTGGGTGAAGTCTGGCAGCAGGGAGCAGCCCAGTTAAGTTTGGGACACCTACTCCATGCTTGAGGCTGTTCTTGAGGTGTTGGATGTCTGTATTTCATTGCCGGGAGGAGAAGCTGAGGCACAGTGAGAGGGGAGCCTGCCCTGTGTGGCCAGGGTGTGCTGCCTGCTTCCCAGGGAGCACGAGGCTCCCTCCTGGCCTGCAAGGCCGGCAGCACCCTTGATGTGTACGACTTGCATGCTGGGGGCTTATCTGCATGGCGCTGTAGCCCGGGGGGAGTGGAGCAGCCTGCTCTCTATTTATGCAATATTCCAGCAGCTACCGAGCATCACCTGCCTTCGTGCATGCATGGAAATCCAGAGCAAGGCGTGGGAAAATCTGTAAGATACCATCTCTGCCCTGCGGCGCAGAGCCGGCAGCACAGTGAGTGCTGCACTTGGCCCTCGGCAGACCCCACTCCCTGCCACACTCCATCCCTGTCCTGCCCTGGCCACTGCAGTCTGCACTGGAGCTCGTGGTCACACTCCACCATGAGCCCGTAGGTTCTGGGGTGCACGGTGTCTCTGAGGTGCAGACAGGCTGTCCAATACCTCTGTTGGAGGGAACAGCCTGGCTGCTCATGCTGGTTGCCCTGTGCAGTGTGGAGAGATGCAAGGGTCTGTCTGATGGGAGAGGGTGAAACCCTGCAGGGAGCAGCCCTGCTTCAGGGATGGCTTTTGTGCCCAGCAGCTGGAATTGGAGCTGATGTGGATCTCCGGTTGGGGAGAGTGGTGGGAAAAGGTGCTGGGGAAAGTTGATATGACAAGATCAAAATAATTCATGGGAATGTACTGATTTTGTCACTGTATGAAGACGTGTCAGGTTTTCTCCCCCCAGGTAGCAATAGAACTTCTTGTGTCGCAGCAGCTGAAGTGACACAGTCAAAGTGAAACACTGCAAATTGGCATTTCAGTATGTTCCAAAACAAAGTATTTCAGAGTCTCTATAACTATGCAACATGTCAAAGTTTTGACTCATTGTTCCAAACCGGGACAAAGGAAATGCTGAACTGTCAGCTTTTTCCAGGAAGCGGAAAGACTGAGCGGCTCCTGAGCCTCACAGGCCATCAGTGGTGGCAGGCAGGGTGCCATGGCCCCCAGCCCTGCCAGCGTCAGCCAGGTCTGGCCAGCAGCAAGTGCGGATGGCTGCCTGTCACCAGGAGCGGGGACAGCGAGGACAAGTTGGCAGGGCAGGGGACAGCATGACCTGCTCAGGGAGAAAGGCCCTTAACAGCCTTTAATGGAAGGCACATGCCACCCCTGCTGCCCTCCAGCCTCTCTGAAGGGGAGCAGCACCCCATCCTGGAGCGGGTGTGCCCTGCAGGGCTGGGGGCTTGGGGCTGGGAGCACAGGTGATGCCGGGGCCATGTGAATACTGTGGGAGATCCACGCATAGGCAGGCCTGGATCCCCTTGGGGCACCAAGGGTGATGCCAGTGCTGCTCAGGGTGCGGAAGGCCGGCAGTGCCCCTGGAGCAGGGGCTGTGCTGCTCGGCGGCCCGTGCTGGTGTGGGCACACCTCTGCCGCGGTTGTTTTTCAGTCCCCGAGAGCGGCACACCCCGCTTCCTGCACAGCCGGCCCCGGCGCTTCCTGCACCGGCTGCTATAATTAGAAGGGCAGCCGGTGTCCAACGGAGCAGAGCCTCCCTTGGGTGTCACGGCACCCTCGGGGCGGCTTGCTGGGTGGGCTGGTGCTGGACATCCGTCCTCATACCGTGCTGCCAGTCAAGGGGCACCGAGGTGGTGTTGGGGCAGCATCCCTGCTCAGTGCTCCATGCTGGGGGCTGCCACCGTGGGGCCATGTTGAGGGGCAGCAGTGGGCAGCGCGGGTGACGCTTCCCAGGCAGAGCTGACACAATGGGAGCTGGAGAAATCCCATCGGTTTCCCATCCGGTGCTTTGTGCCTTCAAAGAGGCAGACAGTTCTCTCTAATTAACTTGCCCCCACCCTGCCAGGCAAGGAGGTGATTTTATCTTCATAGGGCTGGTGGAAGAAACGGAGTCTAAAAAACTCAGGGCCCCAGCGGGGTTGACACCTTCTCAGGGCTCAGCCTTGGCCAGGCAGCCCTGCTTCAGTGTTTCCTCAGCATGCTGCTCTTTCTAAAGAGGAGCAAGACCTTCACCAAGAGATGGGAAGCTTGCAGAACAAGCTCCCACTCTTCCTGCAGTGCCAGGCTGCTTCTGAGTACAGCTGGAAAGAAGGGGGTTCAAGCAGCTGCAGTTGTGCACAGAGCAAAATTGTCTTGGTGTTCTTTCAGGGCTGCTGAGGGGAGGGTTTCTTAAATGGGTCTGCTTGTCAGGCTGAGGCTGGCAGTACCGCTGAATTGAGCATTGTGAACCTACATGAATAATGAATAGCCATCACATGAATATTTTAGAGACACAGTCCTGAGATCTCCCAGTGCTGCCTTAAAGGAACATGGAGGAAAAATTGTCCAGAAAGAACGATGTTTCCTTAGGCAAAAATGCACTGTTATCACAGGCTTTTGAAAAAGAGCCGCTGCTGCTAAATAATTCTCAGGATATGCATCAAAAACTGGAGCAGTGGTTTGGCTCCAAGGCAGAAGAAGTTGGGAGAGAAGCCCAAGACAATGATTACAATGTGCTGGAAGGACAGCAGATTTTACTTTGTCTATGCAGTGGTTTTGTGAGAATTCCCAAAGCTGTGGCCACTTTCCAAAGAGCCAGCAGTGCTGGGCACTTAGTGCTTTTCAAAGGAGTGATGAGAAGTTTTTTGTGATACACAGGGGTGCTTTCTCTCCCAGGACAACACCTCAGTCCAGCCCATGTCTGTCAAAGAGATGAGTTGTACAAACAAAGCCCAGCACCAAAAGTTGTGTTCATTTTGCATGCAGTGGTAGCTACTCCATCATATGGGAATGGGCTGCAAATCAACAGGTTTATCACACTTCACAGCAGCGTGCCCCTCTCCTCCGAAGCTCTCCTTGTCTGGCTGTGCTCTTGGCACGCACACTCTGGTGCCAAGCTGCCTCTGTGCACTCTTGTGACAGCATCTGTACCTCAGTTTCCCTTTTCACTGTGTTTGATTAATCCATGCATAAATGTCACCTAGGAGCAGCAGACTGTCATGTTCAGGTGAGACCAGCAGCAGCTTGTCTTGCTCAGGTGGGTACAGCAGAGCAATGGGAGAGGGATGAGAAACATGGCAATTAGAAATATGCAATTACTACTCTAGCGCTGATGTTTTTGTCACTTGGATGACCCAGTCTGTATCTCCTTCAGCACTGCTCTGCTCTAAGTGTTCTTCGCAGTGCTGCTGGCACCATCAGACAGAAATAATTCCTTGGTGTTTATGAAGTGCCCAGAAACATATCTGTTGCAACAATGAGGACAATTTGGGCATTGCTTAAGTAGGTCCCACAAAGGTGGTAGAAAATACCTGCAGTTAACTGTCCCCTGAAGCACTTCAGTCTAGAAATGGGGAAAGCTAAGGGGGAAAAGGGCAACGTGTGGGAAAGACATCCCAATCTAAATGCAGAGATCTTTGTTCTTCAGGTTCAAACCTCCCTGCCCCAGGATGGGTTGCAGGTGGTGGAGCAGGCCTTCTTTTCCCACTGCACCAGCACTTCTGCCTGTCCTTGAGTGTCTGTTTCCAGTTCATGCCACTGAACAGAGCTGCAAGTGTCCCATGGAGATCCACTGAGCTCTGCACTCTGTACTGACAGTCTCCAGAACCTGGTGGTGCTGAGGCTGTGCTGCCAGGGCTGTGCCAATGGGATTATTAGAGCATTTTGCCTGTGGCTGGGCAGCCTGGGAATGGCACTGCACGTGCCTCAGCTGTGGGGTTAGAAGTGCTGCCAGACCCGAGGCGTGGGGATCAGCCAGGCTGGCTGGCTGCTCTGGCTGGTGATTATGCATTGTAGAGGGAAGGTAACTTTTAACTGAAGTACAAAAGAAAGACAATAATGAGCACTTATATTACTGCTTCAGTGCCCACATAAAGCCTTGAGATGGTTTTATTAAAGATTACTTGATTAGAAATTATTTTACTAAATGTCTGCCTGCTGTCTGCAGCCCACCAGCCTTCCATTGAAGCACCTCACCTAAATGAAAAGGCGACTGCTGAGTCTCCTTTCATCTCTCTTATTTGCCTTTAGGAAGCAAAGGAGGGGCCAGACCAGGCTGGTGGTGGCGGCAGAGCCTGGGATGAGCATGGCAAAGGATCAGACGTCCTTGGGAAATTTATGCCATGCAGTTACTGGCTTTGAAAAGAAGAAGAAAAGAAAAGCTGTGTCTTCCTAATGGGCGTTTATCATGGAGCAAGAGAAAAGAAAAAAGAGAGAAAAGAGAAGAGAGAAAAGAGAGAAAAGACAGAAAAGAGAGAAAAAAGACCACTCCCACCCAGGGAGTTGTGCATGCTGCCATCCTGTTGGTGGCCAGCTCCTGAAGTTAAGCTTTGTCTGCTTCTGTTTTCCAGGGATTAGACAGGTTATTCTCCAGTTACAACTGATACATATTACAGAGTTGTAGTGAAAACTGTCTGGCCTTAACCCAACACCCATAAAGGAGAAATGCTTCATAAATCAGTTCAGTGAGCAAGTACAGGTCAAGTTGTTTATTAATTTAACGTGCTTTCCCATCTTGACCCGGACCAGTCACAACGGCTGCTGCCAAAATCCATTCAGTGGTTCCCTAGCTGGTCATGCAATTTCCTTTGTCTGGCAAAGATGCCCAGACTCTGGCTAGATTTTGCCAGCAACCTCATAGTGTACCTCCCACATCTGCATCCAGGATCCCACTTTGCCAGCATCATTCCTCGCACACACTGTTTGCTGTACTGGGATGGTGGACACTAGGGAAAGGGAACCTGCACTGGCCTGGCGGTGTTACAGGGCACAGAGTCAACCTCGGCCACAGGAGCCGGTGGCTTTCCCCAGAGGGAGACACAAACCCCTGCCCCCATGGCTGGCTGCCGGGCAGGGTTTTGCACAATGTGGTTTGATAGCATCTGCACCAGGCCGAACCAGCAAGAGAAACTGGCCCCACTGCTGCTGGGGCTGGGGCTGGCAGCCCTGCGGCCACCCCACTGCCAGGGCCTCCAGCTGCAGCACCAGCCTTGGGGTGGGAGTGAACCGTGCTCCCAGGCTCATTACTGGTGGGGCTGGTGGCTGCTGTGGGAGGGAGGGGGTTAGAGCTGAGCCTGAGGAGGGGAGACACAGAGAGATGTGTGTCCATACCGAGCACCATAGGGTGAGATGGATGGATGGATGGATGGATGGATGGATGGATGGATGGATGGATGGATGGATGGATGGATGGATGGATGGATGGATGGATGGATGGATGGATGGATGATCACAGAACCAACTGGGTTGGAAAAGACCTCTGATACTGAGTCCAACACCATATCAACTAGACCATGGCACTAAGTGCCACATTCTTAAACACCTCCAGGGACGGTGACTCCACCAGCTCCCTGCGCAGTCCACTCCATCGTCTAATCACCCTTTCAGTTAAGAAATTCTTCCTAATGTCCAAGCTAAACCTCCCATTGTGCAGGTTCAGGCTGTCCTGTTGTCACGGCCGGTGCCGGTGCGGTGGCTCCGCCTGGCGGCAGAGGCCGGGCCACGGCGGGGCGGGCGCGGCGGAGGCGGCGGAAGGGGCCGGGCGGCGGAAGGGGCGGTGGAAGCGGGCGGTAGAAGCGGCGGTCGGCCCGCCCCTTCCGTCGGCGGTGCGGCGGCCGCGGCACATGGGCAAGAAGCGGAGCGATGGGCTGGGGCGCTGCCTGCAGCGGCAGCGCGGGCTGGAGCGCCGCGGCCCCTCCTCATGGGTAAGCCGGGGGGCCGGGGAGGCGGGAGAGAGGTCGGGGCGGCCCGGGCTGACGGTGGTGTCCTGTCCCGGCAGCTTCACGCCAGTGAGGTGGTCGTCGAGCGCGGCCCGGAGCTGCGGTCGGCTCCCGAGCAGAGCCCGCTGGAGGAGTTCCTGGCCACGGCCGAGCTGGCCGGCACCCGCTTCGTGGCCGGTGAGCAGCTGGGACGGGCCGGGGGCAGATCCGGGGGCTGAGGAGGGGATCCCGGGGCGGGGCGGCACCGGTTCTGGGGTGTGAGTGCGAATGGGAGCTGGCAGTGGGTCTGGCCGGCGGGAACTGGGGCAGGTTGTGAGGCCCTGAGCCAGGGCTGGGGTCAGCAGGGACAGGATGAGGTGGCAGGGGTGGCAGCGCTGGGGATGGGTAGCTTTGGATGACTGTCTGTCCTTTAGAGCGTCTGAATGCCCAGATCGTGTCTGCCCAGAGCTGCACGGGCCTGCTCACAGCACAGGAGGCCCAGCGCGTTCGGCAGCTGCACCAGGAGAATCAGGAGTTCCTGCGCATCCCGCGGAGGTGAGTTCTGCAGGGCTGCCTGGATGCCCCTGGGCTGACTGGGGCTCTGGGGCTGATCCTTCCGTGGCTGCAAGCCTGAGGACAGCCCTCAGGTTGGCGATACCCTGCTTTTGGTGAAGCCACTAACCAAGCTATCTGAGTGGGCTGTAGCCCACAGTACAGGTGCCAGTCTGCCAGTGAGTGCTGCCAGTGCCAGCCTCTCTGACCTGATGGTGTGGGTTTCCTGCCCAAAGCTTGGCACTGCTGTAGCAGGTGCATCCAGACTGCCTGGTAAGCCTTTTCAGAGCTTTGTGAATGGTGAACAGAGAGATTAATCCCCATCTTAAGGACCCTACAAAACTCTAGCTCAAGAAAACGGCTTTGTGGTGTCTGGTGTTCATGCTCTCTGCTAATGGAGTTTGGAAGGAACAAGGAAAGAAGGTTTACTTAAAACTGCTGAAAATAGATGTACGCACATCTGAACTATTACTTCAGCGTAGCTGAATTTGTGGTGTTTATGTTCTTTATGTTTACTGAAGTTATGTAGCTGGACTGGCTGCTATTTCTGACCACTCACACCAAAATATGCTTTTTATAGGCCACGCTGGGATAGGACAACCAGTGCAGAGGACTTGAAGCAAGCAGAGAGAGAGAGCTTTCTTGAATGGAGGCGACAGCTTGCCCAGTGAGTATGCTGCTTGTGGCTGGGTAAGTAGCTGGTGGCACTTAGTGACATGGGAAGCAGTGGGTTGTACTTATCCTTGTTGAACCAATAAAGCTAATGGCTATTCAGTAGCTCTCTGTACTTGTCCTGGAAGGCTGGACATCCCAGCCACAATCCAGCATGTCTTTGTGGTCAGCTCTGCAATGCTGTCTTGTGTGTGCATGTTCTTTTAAATTAATTCAGGATGGCATGTGATGTTCTTCATTCACCTGTGAAGTAGAGGGTTACTGGATTTGTCTTTTAGGAGCAGCAGTGCTGCTCTGAATAGAAGGCAGTGCTGCCAGCCTGCTGCATCCAGGAGCTTGTGCTGGTCTGGCACTGCATCTGCTGGCTTGGAGACTTGGGTGGTATCTACTCACACCCTGCAAACCAATGCTTACCCTGAGTAAAGTTGTTCAGGTGGTGGTAACACCAAGTTAAAGGTTTTATAGAGGTATTTCAGGTACCATCCCTAAATTTTGTTATTTTTTCCAAGTGGTACTCAATTAAGAAAAAACTACTGGCACTTGGGATAACTTCTCTCGTTTGTCATCATGGCTCTCAAATTTCACAGGCAGACTCTTATGAGTTCTTGTTCTTTCCATCTTTTACCACTTCTATATTGACAAGATCAGAAGCCATTATGTCACCACTAAACTGGTGCCGCTGACAGCAGTGTAACTGAGGGCTTGATCTGTTTGAAAAAACATCAGAAATGGTACCTCTATATGAGTTTGGTTTGATTACTCTCTGCAAAACGAAAGCCTTCTGGATCTAGGGAAGAACTGGTAGTGAGCCTACAGCCTGCCATGGACCAAATGTGTTGGTTTTTCTGCTTTGCCTTAGCCTCGAGGAAGAGAAAAAGTTAATTCTAACCCCATTTGAAAGAAACTTGGAATTTTGGCGTCAGCTTTGGAGAGTCATTGAAAGAAGGTAAAGTATTTTGCTATCCACTTTTTAAAAAGTGATGTTGAATGTATTTTCATGACTTGCAGTTTTTGAGACAAACTTCAAGTGTCTCAGCACAGAAAAAATTATTAAGTTAGTGATGTTTTATTATCAGCACTGCAGTGATTTTGGTTTTGTGGTGCCTGCTAGCTCCCAACAGTGTGATGTGCAGTGGTTCACTGTCTCTTGGCCTTCCCCAGTAACTCTGTGGTGGAGGCCTCCTTTGAGAAAGTGCCTTTGAGGTTTCTTGCCAAGATTAACCCCTTCCCCTCCTTCCCAGTCAAACTGCAGCAGCTGATGTTCAGGAGCAGGAAGCAAGGAGTAAGTAAGTAAGAAGGAACCCCTTGTCTCTTTGCCACACAGAGAAGCTGCAGCAGTGCACAGAAGACAACAGACTGTCATGCCACAGAACAGCTTTGTTTGCTCCCCTGAGCTGTAATACAATAAGAGTGGTATCTGCTACGTTAATCTAACTGGGGCATTTAATTTCACTAGTAATTAAGTTTAAGATCATCTCATTTCACTTTCCTAAAATTGAAAAATACTTCACCAGTGAGGTCATGGTGAGCTGGTCCTTTCACAGAAGGGGCTTTGTACTCAGTGCTGCTGGGCCCTTGGCTGGGAGAGTGCTGGTCAGGAGCATCCATTGTAGGGTATCATGATGTACACTGTGAGTGTACAGGGTGTTTTGAGGTGATTGGAATGTGTTATTAATGCCTTTCTGCTCCTTTCAAGGCTTTTTATTTAATGTAGAGTGAGGATGCTGTCTCCGAAGTGAATGTTAAAGTCACTCAGTCCTTTAACCCTTTCAGATAATTTGATCTGTTATCAGCCTTTTCCATGTATTTGCTTCAGACTAGTTCCCAGCAGTGTGGTTCAGTAACTTCTCTGTATCCCACCCCAGTACAATGGTGTCAGCTTTCCCTTGTATTGATATTTGAATGTCAGTAACTGTGCAGCCCTCTTTGTGTCCATGGGGCTTATTAAATTATTCCCTTGGGGAGATTATTGATTTTTTTTTTTTTAACACATAACAAACTGCCTAGTGAAGCTTGGAATTCTTCCATTTGACCCGTGGTGTTCTGAAGGTGTCCTGACTTAACAGAAATCCCTGTCATGCAAATGGAATTAGCATATGATAATACATGGCAGTATTTTAAATTACTTGCCTGGAGAAGCTCTAGTGGAAGAGGCTGTAGTTTAATTTTCCCTTCCCTTTGACAAAAGAAACACGAATGCCTTTGGGATCTGAAGCCATTGCATTTAGTTACTGTGTGGAACTAATGAGTCCTGCTCGTGTTTGTGGTGCAACCTGGTCTCTGGGTTTGGAAAGTGTTTCCTAGAAGCATGTTGCAATGCCTTGCTTGCATGGGGGAGCCACATATTTTACAGAAGTCTAAGGCTACTTTTTCATTGTTTTATGCTTTTTATGACAAAAAGAGCACAGAGGAACTTTTGAAAATACCCAATATCAAATACTTAGAATCTGCATGTCATTTGTGGGAGGCTTTGTACATCTTGTTCCATGCAAGGAGGACAGCAATGTTCAAAAATATCTGTGTAGGAAAGCCACCTCTTCTTTCTCTCTGTAACCGCCCTGCCACAGCTGAGGATAACACAAAGTTGTGTTATCACAGTTTTTAGTACCATTCTAAAAGATGGAGTACCACTACTGTGGTTCTTGCCTGCTAGGCATTTCTGAAGGGTGGATGGGTTGGCAGAACTGGCATGTTTTCTTCCCCCTTGCTGGCTGTATGGTTGTGCAGGAGAATGAGCCAAGAGAGAAGGACACACTGTATGGCAGTACTGGCTTGTAGCACAGGCATGGTTCTGTTGGGCAGGTGGGCTGCTGAGATGCTCTGTTGTTCAGTAAAGGTATTTAGTAGGATAATACAGGTGAAACAATTAAAATTCCAAGGAAAACCTAGAAGTGAATAATTGCTGTGTCTTACTGCTTTCTTTGAGGCAGGGTAAGAAGGAGTACTTCATGGGGCTTTCCTTTACTTTTGCAGTGATATTGTAGTCCAGATAGTAGATGCCAGAAACCCCCTTCTGTTTAGATGTCAAGACCTGGTAAGTAAGCCACTTTCTTGAATGTTGTCTTCATTTTATGTCTTAATGTGTATGTGGTAGATTTTTTTGTTCAATGCATTCAGCCACCTTGAAGCTGTTTTGCTGTTGTGCCTGAGTGGATATCTTGTTAATTGATGCAAGTATTCTGGCATGAAATTATTATTTGTCTTTTGGTATTTCACACAGAATGTTGTGGATTTAGAGGCTCTTCTGCAGATACTATTTTATTCCTTGTTACCCATTAGAAGTGTCCTCACATAAAGGAATTGTCTTATGTAAAAGCATAGTGGAATAAAAGTGGGTGAGGATTACAAAGGATCAAAAATTATTGAAGTGACAAGTTTGTAATGATAGGCTATAGAACACTGCATCAGGGAGACATGAAATTGCTCAAATAGTTACCTTAGGAGCTCCTGCTGCAGGGTGATGATTAATATCATGTCACAGCTCTAAGCAGACAAGGTGTTTGCACACATGGCCAGCAACAAGCTGTACTGTGGTAGTTGCATGCTCCTATTTGTTCTTGTGGCTGTCTGCTGAACAGCACTTCCACCAGCCTAGGGATGGTAAGCTTGGCTACACTCGTGTGGGGCTGCATGGAGTAATTTGTGTTGCTGCTCTTGTATTGTCTTGGGGTGGAAGGAGTCAAAACCAGAGTACAAGCTGATCCTTCTCTTGTTTTCTGTAGGAAAGTTACGTTAAGGAAGTCAGTAACGACAAGGAGAACATGATCCTGATCAACAAAGCAGATTTGCTGAGTGAGGAGCAACGTGCTGCTTGGGCACAGTTCTTTGAGAAGGAGGGTGTCAAGGTGGTGTTCTGGTCAGCTTTGGCAGAGTGTGAACGGCTCTGTGGAGAATCAAAGGTACTGCAGGTGACCAGTTCAGACTAGGTCTGTGCTGGCTGCAGCTGGTAATTGCTTTGCAGCTATCCTTGTGATATACCTGAGCGCAAAAGGATTATTTTAAAGACCTGTGCAGCTGTAAAACAGCATTTGAAGGATTTATTCAGAGACAAAAGTGAGGAGAGTAAAGTGGTGAACAAGTGCAGAAGACAGAAACAGCCCTTGTAGACCTGCTTGCAAACTCTTAACTCATTGAAAGGATTGGAAACCTTTCCAGGATGGATGCTGCAAGGGATGGGGTTATCTGTACAGAGGTTTTTTTTCTTTCCCAGGGAGGGGAGGTGTTTCTTGTAGAACTAAAGTACCTGAAAGTCATTTACCCAGTGGAACAAACTGTGCTGCTGCCCCAAATTACATGTTATCAATAGGTGTTGCTTTCTTCTGTTATGACCATTCAGCTGCGGAATATCCCGTATATCCTTCCAAAAATACCTACTCTGTTTATCTGGTTTACAGTCCTTGATTAAGATGTTTTTACAGACTGGTTTCAAAGTGAGACTGAAGGTGTTCTCTTTTTTGGGAAGAAAGGTCCAAATACTGTTGTTGTGAAAATGTCTTCATTTTTGAATGTAAACTCTTGGCAAGGAAGAAGTGTAGAGTTGACTGAAAACTAAACAGCTTGAAATTATTCTAATGAAATATTTAGACATGAAACAAAATGGCTTTGTGTTCTGAACATTTTGAAAAAGCATTCATTCCTTTTACTTGGAACACCTTAATAATTTTACAAAACTAGTTTGGGTGCGCACACATTCATTCTGGAGAGGAACTTCTTGATGACTTCACAGAGAAGCTGTGAGCAGTCCCTCTTGGAGTACTTTTGTCATTCTCCTGAAACGGGCTAGTTTTCCCTACATCTTACTTAAGACCTCTAAAAAACCCCAGTGTGATGTAAGCACTGAGTTGTCAGCTCTTGGGATCTGGCTGATGACAGCTCACTGAGCCAGCAGCAAGGCCTGGGGTTGTCTTTGCATTTCACCTCTGAACTGCTGTCCCCACAGGCGCTGGGCGCAGAGCGGGGAACGGAGCACCCGAGCAGTTCTGAGGATGAAGGCTCCAGTCAGGAAGACAACACAGCACAAGGTAGCCCAGAAAGAGCATCCACAGGCTGCACTCAGCAAAGTGCAAACCAGGTCCTGGGCAGTGATGATAACAGCAGTGATGAATATGAGGACTGTGAAGATGATGAAGAGGAGGACTGGCAGACCTGTTCTGAAGATGAAGCTGGTGACAACTTAAATGCTGTTGGTCCAGAGAGGGTGGAAAGCAGGACTGATGGTGCTGCAGTGCAGCACAGAGTGCAGGAGCAGAACAGGAACATCAGGAACTTCAGCCACCTGGTACAGAGAAATGAGCTGCTGGAGATATTCAAAACTATGCACAATGGACCAAGGGTGAAGTATGGAGAAGTAAATGTTGGGCTGGTGAGTTGGACTTTGTGCTTAAATGGAACTTATTTAATCTAAATTCTAATTCCATGTGCCCTCCATGGGAAAAACTCATCCTGTAGTCTGGCTTCCTATAAGGGTATAAAAACTAGCAAGCACAAACCACTGTGGGTTTTGTGCAAAGATTAATACTGAAGTTCCTAGAGCTCAGTGTGCCCCCCTGCTTGCCCTAATTTTTTTTTTTAGAACATTTTATTAAAGAACTTTTGTGTCAGAGCTCTGTCAGTCTTTTGGCATCACCCTGTCTAATAACATTTCACTTCTTTGTCATCTAGGTGGGTTACCCTAATGTTGGCAAAAGTTCAACCATCAACACAATCCTTGGAAATAAGAAGGTGTCAGTGTCTGCTACACCAGGCCGTACAAAACACTTCCAGGTATTGCTAACAAATAACATCAGTCCTTTTAGCATTTCTTTTTCCCCAGTGGAAGAGAGCTTCATTATGACCTAGTTGCAACCGCATGCACTCACTGAGAACTCTGCCAGCCTGAACTGTGGCCAGCGGAGTAGGTTGGAGAGGGGTGGTCTTGATGTGTGTTATTTTGGAACTTTAATTCTTGCTTCTAAACTTGTGCTCGATTTTGAGTCACTCATGAGAGCTGCTGTGCAATGGGGCATGTTTTCCATCTCCTGATTTTATTTAGTTACCTTGTCCCCTTTTTTCCAACACCAGTCGCGAGGAGAGAAGCTTTTTAAAATGAGTGTTCCTCCAAGCAGCTTAAGGTCAAGGCTTCAGACTATGCTTGTCAACATCATTGCTGTGAATAAATGTAGTTTTGCTGATATTTTCATATTGATCAAGCTTTGATTTTTGAGGTAGCAACTCTGGAGCTATAGTGTGGGACCATTGTGGGATTTGTACTTTTCAAACTCCTAGCTGTTTCAGAAGGTCCAAGGCACTTAAAGGTTTCTGGAATGCTTTCTCCTCTCCCATCAGACTGGAGAGCTGAAGATCTTGCTGCCCCCATCTGGACACTTTATTTAGGAGCTTTGAAAAATGTTGCTGTCTTCTACATCTGATCTCCTTAATTCATTGGCTTGGACCAGCAGGGCAGATGTCTGTGTTAGAATTTCTGCTTATTGTCATTTGCATCTGTGCTTCATCTATGCATTTGATTTTTTGGTGGTTTTATTTTTGTTCCTTTTTCCTCTGTGGGCACTGACTTGCCATAGTGAACTAATTTGTTATTTATCATGTAGACCCTGTATGTGGAGCCTGGCCTGTGCCTTTGTGATTGCCCCGGTCTGGTGATGCCATCTTTCGTCTCTACCAAGGCAGAAATGATTTGTTCTGGAATTCTGCCTATAGATCAGATGAGGGACCATGTTCCACCTGTCTCTCTAATATCCTTTGCATGGGTTTGTAAGAGTGCATGCAAGGGTTGGATCTGGAGTGTACCATGTAGCATGTTCCTGCTAGCAGCACATGTGCTCATGCTTTGAGGGGGGTGGGACATACTGGATAACACAGTCCTGCTGTGTTGGTCTTTTCCTATCTCATTTCAACTTAGTTGTGTTGTCAGACTTGTGTTATTTTTCTGGTTTGCAACAAAATCCAGAAGTCATTCTTTTGTGTGTGCTCTTAGAGTGACAAGGGCAAGCTGTAAATCACAAAGTGGTTTCCTTCACTAGCTTATGTTTGCCAGCATATCCCACGCAACATTTTGGAAGCAACCTATGGAATAAATATCATAAGGCCAAGGGAAGATGAGGACCCAGATCGAAAGCCAACAGCTGAAGAGCTGCTAACAGCATATGGATGTGAGTGATGATCCTTTTAAACCCTGTCACCTCCACTGTGTGTATGGTCCTGAACATGGCCTTAGGAGAACATTGTAAAGTTAGGCCCAGCTTGGGTTTGTTGTACATTTGACCTCTTCAATAGGACTTGCCCTCCTCTCAGGAATGGTCTTTGTTAATGGCTCATCTCCTGTGTGAGTTGGAGTGGTGCTTTGCCAGTCTCATCTGGCAGATGTAGTGATAGTGTGGAAGGTATTGGTGAAATGCCCTGCCAGTCTAGAGTGTGGTGCTCTTACCCTTTCAGATCTGTGTCTGAATTAGACTTTGAAGAATGCAGTGAATTCTCATTCTCTGCCATTAAAACTAAACCCTAGCAGTTTTCTGCTAGTAGGAAGATGTCAGCTCTTATAATTTCTTTCAGGTTAGGATGCTTCTGCAGTACCTTTACAGTCACCAGAGTTCTTCCCTTTCCCCTTCTCTTGCTTTCCCCAAGAGAAGCCTCTTTCTAAGGGAGTATTTTTGAGAAAGAATACAAATGGGTGATTAGGCAGCAGAGGAGAACATAGTAACATTCTCTTGTACTTACAAAGAATATACTTTGGATTTCTCTTCCAGATATGAGGGGCTTTATGACATCTCATGGACAGCCAGACCAGCCGAGATCAGCTCGATATGTGTTAAAAGATTATGTCAGTGTAAGTGCTTCTTACATCTAGGTTTTCTTCTCTTCTCAGAGGTGAATTAAAGGTTGCACTGGAGTACAATAAAGTCAATTCTATTTCTCTGGATAAAATCACCATGTATCAAAAGACTCTTGAAATTGGGCTGCTTTTATGTTTTAAAAGAATGAATTGAATTTCTCAGGCTGCCTAATCTTAGAAAGGTGGTTGCTTAAAAATATGGTGCCAGCTAAATAAATAATCATATCTCCAAAATAGCTAGCAGATACTCAAGAAATGAGCCCATAATGTACTGCTGGACCAATATTTGGCACTAAGGACTGTTGCTCTGAGTATTGTAATACTGCATGCTTCTTTAGCACCTCTTGGCAACTTACTGTTGATTATTTCTTAATAGGATCCTCTGGTGCTCCTGAGAGTTTTCCTCTGTGTTGTTTGCAGCTGGGCACTGCAGCTGCAAATGGTGCTTTGATGTAGAGGTGGAACAGTACTTTAACTTAGGAGTCGAGCCGGTTGTTGCCTGGGAGAAGAAATAAAGTGTACTGATAGTCTGCCAGTGTGAACTCCTAAACTTCAGGCCCTTCTTAGGTTTGGTGTTGTTTTCTTTTCTCTCTGAGTTTCTTTTGCAATAACTGAGTCTCATTGCTTTCACAGGGGAAGCTGTTATATTGCCACCCACCTCCTGGTATTGATCCAAATGATTTTCAGCACCAACATCAAAGATGCCCTGACAGTACAACTGTGCAGGCCTCTGGACAGGTGAAGCCTGAGAAAAATACCAAAGCAAAACAAATTGAAAATGTGGTGGACAAAACTTTTTTCCATCAGGTAAGTTCTGGAAAAGATTTGTTCTAGGAATTTTTGCTGTAGCATTTATCTGTAGTTACTGGGGGAAAAGCACCTTTGAGGATGGAGGTGTGCTGGGTTGAGTTAATGGTGTTTAATGCTGTGGGATCTGCATATAATTTCTACCCTGTTCTTTTTATTATCTCCTAAATCACTGGGAATATCCTAGGTGACAGAAAGATTGCTAATGAGGTGTGTGCACAAATGATTTTTCAGGGGTCAGCAGGGTGACCCTTGTCATTAGGAGTCAAACATCAATCTTGAGCAAACAGGAGGGTGACTGGGAAGAAAGACAAGTAGGAATGACTTGGCAACTGACCCAGAACATGGTTTTGAACTAACAGGTGCTTCAAAGTGACATTCCTTTCCTGAGCTGATGTATTTAGAGGATGTGATAACCTTTTTTAAGAGAATTGATTTAGTATTACGTTGAGGTTTTGACTCAGAACCTGAAATCAGATTAAAAGAATACAAACTGATTTAAAATCCAGTCAAGAAATCTCAAAATTAAGTGGAAAATGGGAATTTTTCTTAACCTGTATGATTCTTGTTAGATTCTACAGGCATCTGTTTTGCCTCTACACTACTGAAAGAGTGTATTAATGACTCATAGTGAAATATGAAATCCATAATTGATCACATCTGCATACCTGGTAAGGATTAGAACAGGTTTTTAGCTGTGAACAGGATGGGTCATAGATAGCATGTCCCATTCTGTGTGGTTAGCTGGATGTGAACACCATTTATTTAGCACAGCTAAGAGAATCATGCATTTTGAAAACAAGAACTCAGGCTCTTTTCAAAAAAAAAAAAAAAAAAGTGAGCTATTTCAGAGAACTGTGACCTGAAAAGAATTTTTGGGATTACCAGACTGTTGCTCTGTCTGCCCAAAGTGCTGGCACAAGCTGCGAGCCCCGTCAGTGCTGCCCACGCTCCAGATTTGAGCAACTTATTTTGGTCTGTGGCTTTCCTGGGCGCCAGATTTATTTGTGAAGACAGTTTGTTGTGCACAGAGCAGAGGCTGTGAGGATCCATCCTGGTGCTGGAGCTGGTCCTGGCTGGGACACGGTGTCACGTCAGTGGCAGACGCTGGGGACCCGGCACGGCTTGGCAGAGCTGGAGCTGCTGGCAGGCTTTGGCTGCCTGCCGTGACCTTCCTGCAGCTCTGGAGCAGGGGCTGAGCGGGCCCTGCTGGGTTTGAGCTTGCCTGTTCTGCTTTTACTGACATACTGCAGTGGTTGAGTATCTTCTCCTTGGTCACTGGAGGTTGTGTCTCCTTTTCCAGGAGAACGTTCGTGCCCTGATGAAAGGGGTCCGGGCTGCCATGGGCTACCGGCCTGGGAGCGGCCTCGTGCCTGCGGCCGCACCCAACCCTGCCGCTGTGGTAGGAAAGCCCTGGAAGAAACACGGAAACAGGAACAAGAAGGAGAAAATCCGCAGGATCACGAAGCACCTGGAGGCTTAGCTGTGGCAGCAGTATCTTGCCTTTTCAGGGCAGGGACTGCACTGTCTCACAGGCCTTAATTGAGGGGGGAAAAAAGCAGATAAGTGGGCATCACTAACTCACCTGGGAGCTCTCTGCAGTGGATTGGCCTGGCAGGGGATGAGAGTGGGCTCTGGTGGCTGGAGCTCATCCCTTCTGAGAACAAAAGAGACCTGGCTGTTCGTGTTATCTGGAAGCCAGCCCAGACATTTGACTGCTGCTGAAACATCCTTTCAATGGGAGCAGATGGAGCTGTGCAGGAATGTTTTTTCCTTCCATAAAGGATGTATTTTATAGCTGTTGCAATCAAAGCAAGCCCTGGTAAAACTGACTAAAATCTTTAAACAGTTGAATTTCAATGAGTGATGTTTGTTACATTTTGAGACACTATTGCTCTTTTTTTTTTCTTTTTTCTGGTCTTTAAGGGTTGTTTGTTGATTTGACAAAATGCTTTAGTGTGTTGACAAATGAGGTGGGATGATCTTTATTGCCCTCTTCCTTCTCTGCTCTTCTCAGTCCTATTCTGTAGAACCTGTAACCACTCCCTATTTCCCAGCTTGAGCAGAGCACAGCGCACCGTGCAAGGAAAATGTTGCTTTTATATCCTTTACACTGAGCTGGTATCAGTTGTTTTTGTGTGACTTCCCACTGGTATTTTAAAACATTGGCTCTATATAGCTGGCTAAAACTCTGGTGCTAATTTGTCCTTAAATATACTTGAGATTTTACTTCCTGTATGTGTGTCATATTTTGTCTCATTGCCCTAAGTCAGAGAACTGCCTATTAGCAGATTTTAATTGAGTACATGAGTATTTGATGCTAAAAAGACTTTACTTACCTGGGGTCAGATTAAAGTGAGATTTATTTCTCAGCTGCCCTACTGAGAAAATGTTTATGCACTTGGTCAGAGCTCTTTGCTACTCATTCATCCAAGGGAGTAATGATAGGACTGGAAAAGCTCACGAAGACGAGTCATGCTTTGTTTTTAGGTGGTGGAAGGAATAACGCATGATGCTGGTCTCTGGATGCTATAAAAAGGGATTGCTGTCTTGTAATTCTGTACTTTCTAGGCTTTAAATGTGGATGGAGAGATGAAAGCAACTGCTGAGCAAAGCCACAGCAAATGTGGGGTGTGCAACCAAGCCAGTTTTGGCTTTGTGACCCTTTGTGTGTGTTCTGTACAGCCAGTTTGCACTGTGTATGCAGAGGGTCCCCTGACAGCAGAGCTCTCACCTCAGCTCCTGCTTCCCCTGGAGCGCCTGCTCTCAACTTCCTAATTACATCACTGGAGGGAAGATAGTTCCCTGCCATCTGTAAAGTTAAAGTATAATTACACTGAATTAATATGGTCAATGGTATTTTAAATCAGTGTACCGTAGCAGAAAGTAGATTCTCAGGAGAGACTGTTTAATCTAGTTCTCCTGGAGAAGGTGATCTTTGCCTTTGTTTCCTGAAAATGTTGTGCCTTAGCCAAATCACTCTAATCTGACTTCTCTACCCTCCTTGCAGGAAAGATACCTGCTTTTGTGCCTCACAATGCTTTAGGGACTTGATTGCTCAGAAACACTCCTTTGTTTTTGTCCTGTTTTGTGTGAAGCTACTACCTGTCAAACTGAAGTTGGAGTATCTTTTATTGAAGATGTAAAACATTTTTTTCTATTCTGTTTTTCTTCTTTTGAAGTATTTTGAATTGTTAGCCCATGTTGCAAGTACCCAAGTTCTCTTCTTTTGCATTGTCTGTCCTTTCCTGTTAGCTGGGTCTCCATGGGCTGCCTTGCTGGACAGGCTGTGTCCTGATGTAGACCCTTCCAAATCTAGTGAGTGACAGAAATCCCCAGGGCCTGAGAGTTGGGATGACTGCTTGTTGCTTGCAGAAGCCTTTTGCTGTGAGACCTGCCAAGCAACTGCAGTGTTTGCATGAGTGAATGGAGGATAATGTAAATATGACCAAGCAAGTAGTGTGTGCTCAGGTGTTAAATACAAACTGCTCCTTGCTGTGCTAAAGGGCTCTTGCCTCAACAGAGGAAGGACTTAAAGACCCGCTAATATTTCATGCTGTTACTGAGCAGTGGGCAAAATAGGTAAGAGGCAAATTAATGCTTTCCTGTGGTGGTTTGATGTGTTGCTGAACCACATCCCTCACTGGGCAGTGCCAGCTGGGCCCTGCTGACAGCTCAGTGCAGCACATGGCAGCAGCTGGCAGGCGTGAGGCCATGTGGGCACTGCTCACTTGTCACAGCCAGCACAAAGGAGACAATGTGCTCTGCCCTGGCCACCTGTGAATGAGCTTCTGCTGCTCCAGTGCTGTCTGGAGGAGGCCAGTTTCCATTTTGGAGTGCTGTTTTCTTCAAGTGCCTTGTGTGTGTAGAGGGAGTGTGCAGGCTGCAACTGGTTCCAGTCTCTTCTTTGGGATCCCCAGCACCCAGTGCTCTGTCTCCCCTTTCACACAGCTTTGCTTTGTCATGCAAGCAGCTTGTTTTCCTGGCTGATGTTGTTGCCTCCTGCACTGATACCTGCAGCAGAAATGCGGAACTGGTTTGGGAATACGTTTTGGAGCTGAAGTGGCCTTTTATGGTATGTTGCACTTGCATTGAGAACTGCAGTTCTCCCTGCAGGTCTCTGCTGCCCGGTTCAGGGAGTCTCACACCAGCCTGCAGTCTCTCCCACAGCACGTGGTGTCCCAGGAGACTGTGGGTGGGTCTGTGCATGACACTGGGTGCCACACCTGTGGGGCAGCACTGGCAGCCTGTGGTGGAATCACAGCTCTGCCCTGGACGTCCAGAGAACTGGGGCTCTGCTTCACACACAGGACTTGTCATTGCATGTCTGAGCTGCCATCTAGCTACTACAAAAAAGTGTTTTGCAGTCTTGTTTTGAGGAAGAGCAGTATGTTTTACTCTGTTCCTGAAACCTGAAGCATCATGGGTGAGCAGTTGAGGGGTTGGGGATGCCAGAATGCAAATCCCAAAGCCACTCTGTTGTGGGTGCTGTGGCTCTTCTAACTGCAGTTGGTGGCAGATGATGGGCAGAGCCACCAGCACTACACAAACATGTCCTCTGCCCATCACCCCACTGCAGACTGTGGGGCTGTCAGGGTCAGGTGTCTCATCTTTTCCCAACGTCTCGGGTCAAGGATCAAAGGGATGATGGCTTTTTGCACCAGGGAGTCTGCAGTAAGGGGCTGCCATGTGGGATCTCGCTGGTTTTCTGCAGTCACCACGTGGACCAAAACTCCTTGGCTGTGTCTCTGGCGGAGGCTGAACTCCCCCTCTCTTGCCGTTAGGGGCCGGCCTTTCCCAGGCAGAGGAGCAGCCCTGTTGCCCCCAGCAGCAGTGTTGGGTCCTGTTCCAGTTCAGGATCCCAGCAGAGGTGTGGGTCCCCGGGGACTCCCACCCCACCACACCCCTGCAGAGCGGCTCATGAGCTGCCCTTCCCAGCCACCCGGGCAAGGAGGTGGCCAAGAGGACCACAATGGGGAGTGGCTCTGGCCATGGCAAAGCAGCAGTTGAGTCCAGGGCCTTTCCAACTGTTTCTACAAAAGTGAAGCAACTATTTTCTAATTCTTCTGAGACGCTGTTGCTTTAAAGTAAAAAGCAACCTTTCTTTTTTCCTCTCTGTTCACAGCTCCTTCCCTCCTGTGAGGAGCTTCAGGCCATTGCCTGGCCCCTGCAGGATCCTTTACCCCCATTTGTCTGTGAGGAGCGGTATTGTGCTGTCCCCCTTTCCTGTGTAGTGGCTCTAGTCCAGCTTTTTTACTGAATTTTTCCTTTTTTTGCTGCAGAAGGAAGAAAAAAATATTGGGGAAAAATATCCTGGGGCAGCTGGGAGGGCGGCAGGGAGCAACTCTCCAGTATACCTCAGAAAATAATCTCTCCAAGCTAAATGCCTGTGGTGCCCAAGACATCTTGAGACACGAAGAGGTCATGGTGAGGACAAGAGGAAAAGAAACCGCTACTGAGTCAGAGGAACTCTGCCCCAGTGTTCTTTCTTGCTGTGCCTGTGGGAAAAGGGTCTGTCCCATGGGTGGTGTCAGGGCAGGAGAACTGCATGTGCTGGGTGGAGCAGACTTGAGTTTGCCCTTCTGGAAATGTCACCAGCCCTTCATCACTTGGGAGTTCAGGCAAAGAACGAGAAACATCATCCATGAGGGAAGGTCCTGCAGTCCAGCCAGGCTTGTTCTGCCTGCCCAGAGCAAAGGGAAGCTGGAAGCATCTACAGAGCCCCTTTGTTTTGGTCAGCATTGATAGATCAGTGCAGCCTCATCTGGGATTTCATGGGGTTTTCAGCAAGAGTGTCTCTGCTTGGAGCTTCTCAGAACTGGCTGTGCTCAGGGCAGTGCAGTACTCAGGAATCACTGCTGTGTGGGTCTCAGGGAAAAGGGATTCTCTTACTCTTGATACCACATCTTGCTTGGCCACTCTGTGCTCCTGAGCCCTCTCCTCACATTGTCTGGGCAGCAAGGGAAGCGTGTGAGAAAAATGGAAACCAGCACTATTCTGCTTTGCCATGGAGAAAGGGAGAACCAAAAACTTTATAGTTTCAAATGTAGCCAATTCCCCTTTCTGGAAGGAGGCAGTGCAGGTCCCGTGCTGCCCAGGGAGCTGCCTGGGGCTCCCTGGCACCCACCTGGGGTACTGCCTGCTCCTTTCTCTTCACAGTGGGACTTGGAGGATGTGATGGTGCAATGGAGCCAGGCCAGCCCTGCTGCTCAGCCTTGCTCTGTGCTGTGCCCAGGCACCTTCAGACAAGCTGCAGCCCCTCCAGGATATCCAGGCACCTCAGCCAAACAAGCAATAAGCAGCAGAAGGTGAGAAACTCTGGGATGCCACCACAGGCTGCCATGCTATGTTGTGCCTGGAGCACTGCCTGGTGGAGCAGGGACAGTTCCCAGCATCTTTCATGCTTGTCCTGCTGAGATATGGCATAGGGGTCCCCCTTTCTCACCACTGATGGCTTCCTTCTCTCTAAGTGGGGCTTTGGGAGAGGTGCAGCCTCACAGCTGGATTCAAACCCATCAGTCTCCTCTTGTGACTGTGCTGCTGTTTCCCCCTGCATTTAGGCTTACAAGCCATGCCCAGTGGAATTGAAGCCAGCTGATCCACTCAGCAAGGCAGGAGAAAGGGACAGTCCTCACTGTGGCTCACTGCTGGTGGCCACCACATTTCCTGGTGATCCCTGGCTGCTAACTTTAGCACCACAAACCATGGACCAGTGAGATGGAAAGCCATCCAGCAGGCTGAGTATGTCTTCAGCGCTCTGTGTGGAGGGCTGACCCATCACTCATGGTCCGCATGTAAGGAAGAAAGAAATGGAAAACCATGGTGTTGCAATGCCTTGGTCAATTCTCATCAAGCTCTGCTGCCTGGCACTGCCATCCCTCTGAATGAACTGCTGAGCTGGCACCTGCCTTGGGCAGTGGAAAATGCACAGCTCATGAATGAGGTGAGGATGAGGCCTGGGGCCACAAGACCCTGCCTGGTTTGCCTGCAGCAGCAAAAAGAGCTCCTGCTGATAAGAAGGGTCTGCATTCATATTTCCGAAGGCCTGAGCACATTGGTGAGTGGCAAGGCTCAGAAATCCAGACGCCAGACAATGGAAAGGCTGGAAACATAAAGGAAAGGAAATTCTTCTGCTGTATTGCCTTTCCTATGGCGATAAGATAACCTCAAGTGAAACAAAAGTCTCTGCTGCAGACGCTGGGGTGGGCACCTCGGCTGCTTTCTAAAGCTCAGGAGGATGTCCGTGTGAGCCAGGATCTCCCAGGCCGGCGGCTCTGGCTGTCACAGGGCCGTGCAGCGGGCACACGCTGTTCTCTGTGCTTCACAGTGAGCCTTGCACCAGCAGCCTTGCCTGGCCTGCTCCTGCTCCATCCCACAGGAACATCTGTATCCTTCAATTACACTCCTGCAAGAGAAATCATAGAATAGTTTGGGTTGAAGGAGACCTTCAGTGACCACCCAGTCCATCACCCCTGCAATGAGAAGGGACATCTTCAACTAGATCTGGTTGTTCAGAGCTCCTTCTAACCCTGCATTGGATGTTTCTTGGGATGAGGCAGCTACCACCTCTCTGGGCAACCTGTTCCAGTGTTTCCCCTCATTGTAAAGAATTTCTATCTTAAACCTAATCTAAATTATTCCTCCTTCACCTTAAATCCATTACCTCTTGTCATATCACAACAGGCCTTACTAAAATGTTTGTCCTCATCTTTCTGGTAGGTCCCTTTCAGGTACTGAAAGGCAAGTCTAAGGTCAGCTCCAAGCCTTCTCCTCTCCAGGCTGAACAGCCACAACTTTCTCAGCCTTTCCTCATAGGAGAGGTGCTCCAGCACTCTGATAATCTTTGTGGCCTACACTGGCCCTGCTCCCACTGCTCTATGTCCTTCTTATGCTGGGGACCCCGTGGCTGGGTGCAGTACTGCAGGTGGGGTCTCACCAGAGCAGAGGGGCAGAATCTCCTCCCTCACTTGTTGCCCATGCTGCTTTAGATGCAGCCCAGGACATGTTTGGCTTTCTGAGCTGACAGTGCACATTGTTGGCTCATATCCAGCCTCTCATCCACCAGCACCCCCAAGTCCTTGGCAGGGCTGCTCTCAATCTGTTCTGTGTTGATATCAGGGCTTGCCTCAACCCAGGTGCAGGACCTTGCATTTGCCTTTGTTCAACCTCGTGAACCTCATGGACCCAGTTCTAGGGCTTGTACAGGTCCCTCTGGATGGCATCCCATCCTTCAAGGGTGTCGGTTGCATCACATAGCTTGGTGTCTTGCTTTAAATCTTACTTTGAACACTTTGGAAGAGCTGAGAAAAACGAGGCCACAACATTTGCTAGTAGTGCATTTCTATTGGGTATATGAACATCCCAAAGCTGGTGGCATTGCTGAGTGGCTGAGGGACAGAGTAACATGTTCTATATGTTATAGGTTATTTTTCAGAGTTTGGCATCAGGGACAGAGTGGTGTCCATGTGGACAGGACTGGGAGCAGCATTAGGTGCTGCCAGAGGAGGCTGGTCATGGGAGCAGTGCTGAGTGGCAGCTGGTTGGGAAAGGGCTGGAAGACAATCTAATGTGTGTACAGCACCGGGCACCCCCCAGTGCCCAGAGCTCAACAGGCCACAAGAAGAGGTGCAAGGGGCACAGGTGCCATCTCAGTAAGGAGAGAGGCGAGCCTCTGCAGCACTGTCCTGTCCCAAAGAGGGGATGTGATGGGGTGGATACCCTTGGGACAGCAGAGGGAAGGAAAGGAGGAGTGCCTCTGCTGTGTCTCAGAGTAAGGGGACAGTGAAGTCTGAAATGAAGTTGGCTAGAGCCAAATTCAGATTACAGCCTGCAGGCTCAGAGCAGGCCCAGATTAACTGTGGAAATCATTGTAGGCTATTTTGGGCAGCAAGACTGGGATGAATGATGAGAGGAGTTCAGGGAGGCAGGCCAGGGCTGGCTCTTTGGCTCAGGAAGGCCCCAGGCTGCGGCAGTGGGAGCGGCAGGGTGGGCTGCAGGAGGTCACCCCGTGCTGACCTGCTCTGTGCTGGCCCCAGAGGCGTGTCCCGAGGGCTGCCTTGGTGTTCCATCATGGACAGCTGCACTTCAGGAAGCAGTGGGATGGGTGCTGTGCCTGGCAAGCAGTGCCTGGTCCCTTCTGGTGGGGGTCCCAGGGTGGGAGCCATGAAGGTGCACACTGGTGTTTGGTCAGGCTGAGGGAGGGGACATGTCAGGGATCCGGCGAAGGGAGGAGCTGTGCGGGAGGGGCTGGAGCACATCACACACTCCTGTGGCTTGCAATTTTCCAGTAGCTGCACTTGTCCTCTGCCCTGAGGTGCAGCAAGTGGAGATCACTGGCTTCAGCCCTTTCAGATCTTGTCAGTTCACCTGGGGTTTTCCCATTTGGTTCACTCAGACAACCCAGCTCTAGACAGCAGAGAGCTGAGCTGTTGGCGTAGGGAGACATGCAGGAGTCAGCAGCAGCTTTGCTGGGAGGCTGTGACACTTGCAGTACCTGTCAGTCTCTCCCTTCATCCAGCCCTGGGAAGCAGGAGGCAGCAGAAAAGCAAAAAAGGGAACAAAGCACCAAAACACCAGGTAGGTGTTGTACAGCTGTGCAGCATGGTTTGCTGTAGCTTCTGCCTGCTCCTAGTAGCCCTCACTGTCTGCTTCTGCTGGGGTATTTGGGGAGATATGACTGGCACCAGCACCTCTGGTGGAGATCACCCCAGCAGCAACCACAGTGGTGCTTAGGGGGATTAAGAGCTTCCCAATGCATTGCACAAGCAGTGAGGTTGGCTGCAGGCATCCATCATGGTCCCAGTGCTGTTCCCCCTCCCAGGTGAGCTCAGCAGGTCAGGCAGGGGTCCCCTGTGAACACCATTGCAGGGTCATGCTGGCTGTCCCACTGGCCATCAGTCCCCCTGTGGTCTTCTCCTGCCCTGTGGCTTGCAGCAGGTGTGAGCCAAGCACCTGCTGCTCCCTGCTCTGCCAGGGAATGTGGTTTGTGGATCCATTGAACAGCCTTTTGGTCCTCATGACCCTGCTGGGGAGGGTCCCCAGGTGGCCTTGCAGCAGCAAGGAGCAGGGAGGTCACAGTGTGCCCTGCTCTCCTCCCTGTATGGGTGCTTTGCAGGCAGAGATGGGTTCGTGGGTGGCTCTTAGACTTCCTGGTGAGATAATATAAGCTCTCCAGGTGATGATCCTCTTTGCCCTGGGACTGGGAACAATGTGTCTCCTGTTGCAACTGGTATTTCAGGTGCCAAGCTGTCCCAGGGGCAGGACAGTGGCCATGCTGGATCCCCTATGTGGTGACAGCACTAGGCTGAGTGCCTTTGAAGTGCCCTGCTGTGCTCTCTGCTCCCATGTTGGACAGGATCTGAGCAGCCATTGTGCAAAGCAAAACAAACCCTTCCTATCTGTCCCAGGCTCAGAGCTCTGCTCTGCTTCCAGCTGTGCGGCTCCAGAGCCAGCACAGCCCTGCCAGAGACTGCTGATAACCATCTCCCCTTGCAAAAGGGTTCAAGTCCCTGCTCCAGGCAGGCCATGTCACCTTATCAGCACTTGAAGGCTCCTGCTAGAGGGATCAATCTAACTTCAGCTGCATGCCCACCTGCAAACACAATGTACTGGGTGCAGCCAAGGTGAGGTGGCCAGGCCCACGTGCTCTCTTCCTTTCGGGAGGGTCGTGGCTGCCCAGACTCAGCAGGGCACAGCCAGGGCTGGGAACAATAGTGGCCACTGGCGACCACAGGGTGGGCGATTACCGAAAATCATGTGCTCACCCGGCCGCTGCAGAGGCAATTTGTCAACGTCCCGTTTTCCTTTCCCTGATAAGATAGAGCTCGAGGAATACAATAATGCTTTTTTGAGATACAATCGTGGCTCTTCTACCCGGCACACACACGGGGGAAGCTAATTTTGGCCATGCTGGGCTGGCAGGGGCCGAGAGGAGGCTTCTGTCTGCCAGGGCTGCAGTCCAAGGGACAGGGCAACTCTCTAAGCCCTGAGGACTAGGACAGCCTTAGGGGCAGTAGGGTCACTCCCCCTGTGGGCTGGCACAGTCTCTGCTCCCTGGGACACTCCTGGAAGATGCTACAGCTGCAGAAGGAGCTGTTGCTGCTGGCTTCATGACGGGGAGCTGACATGATGTGGCCCAGTGCTGCAGCTCTGCCAACACCTGCTAAGCCCTGTCAGAGACCGGGGCAGCCGTGGGCAGCAGTGCCTCCCTTGCAGGCACCCAGCACATGTAGCTGCACCCTCACACCCTCTTCCCCCCCGCCCCATGCTTTGAACATTATCCCACCCCAAAGGTGGCACCAGGATGCCAGGCCAGTGTTCATGCCCTGGCCAAGGAAAGCTGCCCACTCCCAGCTGTGTGCTCCATGGCAAGCTGGCTGAGCAGGGGCGGAAAGTGATCTTGGCTGCCTGTGGCAAGCCACTGCCTCCACAGGCTGCTCCTGTGCCACAACAGTCTCAAGGGGAAAGGAGTAAAAGGCACCATTGGCAAAGGCAGACCTTGCACAATTCCCAGCCTCCCTGGGAACCAGACCCTTTTAATAACATACAATATTTGTAGGTGGTGGATCTGGCTTTCCTCGGGAGGATAATGAGAAGCACACCCATCTGGCAGAGCTGACGTTTCCATTTTGGCATGTTGCTTGGGATGCACTTTCTGCACAGTTTGAAATCTCTGCATAATCCTATCTTCGTGAACCACATTCACTAGTCTGATAATGTGACCCCACAAAAGGTCAATGGAAAAGTTAATATAATTTATTGGCTGATTTAAAAAAAAAATCTAATCATCTCTTTTTCCTTTTTCCTGACCCCCCACCCGCACCCAGTGCCCTGCTGACATTTTCCAGTCATTCCCAAAACAATGGCCAGGGTGGGAATGCTCTGAGCGGGTGCAGCTTTAGAGGAGGCTTTTCCTGAGGGGCTGCAGATGCATCTGCCTGCTCAGCCTCCCCTCTCCAAGAGGTGTGTCAGGGGTGATGTGCTCAGCCAAGGTCACAAGCCTGGCTAGGGACAGGGCTGGCACCAGGTCAGGTTTGGGCAGATCTTGTGGTTTCAGTGTTTGCTGGGTATCCTCTGCTCTGTGGGGTGACTGGAGTTCAGCTGCTTTGGACCGTGAGGAGACACACCTCTGTTGTTGATCATCTCTGCCAGTTTTGTAGCCGTGGAGGGTAGGGAAGGAGGATCCAGCCAGATTCCTGGGAGTCAGGCAGTCTTGGATGAAGCCATCAAGGGCCCCAAGAACCCTTTCTAGGGACACAGTGCCCTGGGAGGTGCTATGCTGCTTCTAGGGAAGGCTGCAAGAAGCTGCAGTGCACACAGGTGAGTTCCTTTGCACAGCTGTTTGTCAAAGGGGATGTGCACTCATCTTCCTTGCACTGTCCTCCCTTTGGGTTTCCCAGCCACCAAGAGCACCCACAGCACGCTCAGCCCAGGTGTCTGCAGAGCCCCAAGTGCTGTTTGGAGCAGTTGAGCAGACAGGTGTTTGTCAGGGCATGACCTGTCCTGGGGAAGTAGATGAGCTTGCTTGTTAGGGTGGAGCTGCAAAAGTAATTACGAGCTGCAAAAATAATTAGACCTTTCTTACTCTAAAACCTCACGGATAGAGAAGAAAGGACCCCAGAGGGCAAGGAAGGGTGGAAAGGATCCAGTGGCTTCTCTTTCAGCATTAGCTGCTACTTGGAATTCGTGGCTTTGGAGCTGCCACACTGCAGAGCTGAAGAGAGCGCATTGGGAAAACATCTTCTGGCAAGAGCAGGGGAAGGGGAAAGCCCAGAACTGCCCATCACTGTCAGACTGCAGCACTGCAAGGTCGGGGTGCTGCCACAGCTGTGCATGCAAACCCTGGCTCCTGTCAGCAGCTAACTGTCCTTCCCATCTTCTTCAGGGCACTGCTCCAGGCCTGGCTTGTGCCAAGGAAAGACTAGAGAGATGGAGGGAGCCTGAGCAGTATGCTTGGAAAGCAGAGGGCAAAGGAAACACAGGTAACTTCTCAAGTCGGTGGTTTCAGAAAAGCAAAATGGTGTTCTAACATGGTCTCACCTTGTGCTTTGTAAAGCTGGTTTGTGCACGGGGCTGGCCATAGCCTGGGGGCTTCCTGGCTTTGCAGCTCTGCCTGCTGCCCACCCTGCCTGGCACTGAGGGGTGTTGCTGCCCACCAGCAAACCCAACCTCCCCGATGTGGGGAAACTGGGCTCCCACACTGTGAGTGCTCCCCTGCCTTGCTTTTCAGTGCCTTGAAGGTGAGCCGACCTTCTCCAGCCCTTGCATAAGATGTTCTTTGTCCATCAGCACATTTAGCTCCTGCTCTGTTCCAGCTGGTGCCGGGCCATGTGGGCAGGGAATGCCAGTCCCGACGGCAGCAATGCTGCCGGTCTGCAGGGCAGGTGGGGAGACACCGGGGCGTCAGAGGCCATTGCAGAAGCACAGTGTCTCAGATCATAACAAACTCATGGACTTTACCCATTTAGTTGAAATAACAGAGATGAAAAAGTTATTGAGGATGACTGATGGTGGGTCAAATGACCAGACAGCGTAACCTGCTTCATTCTCTGAGGCGCCATGCCAGGGAGAAGAGCTGCACACAGGCTTTGGTTCCTGTCCTCTCTGAAAGCAGAGCCTTTGGAGAGCACAAAGCAGAAGAAAGGCTTCCCAGCCCTCTGCTTTGTTGTAACAGCACCGACTGCCAGTCTGCCAAGCACTTTCCCAGGAGGTGCTGTGAGAACTAGGTTGCAAAAGTCACTTCAGCAATAACTGCTTGATCTTCCCTGGACCATGCTAAAATTGTGTCCAGTTTCAAAGTACAGCAAGGGTTATGAGTTGTTCCTTAACCTGGCAGGATGGGGGCGTCTTGGTTTGGGATCTGTGATGAAGTCCTGGAGAAGTGGATGTGAAATGCCCCTGTTGCTGCCCATGTTGCAGTCCCCGGTGGCATGGCTGTAATAGAGAGATTTGTGTTTGGCTACCTGGTGGCAGGGTGTGCGAGGTGTCTCCTCACCCTGGAGTTCAGAGCACTTCAGCTCCTTACTGCCATCAGAGATGGCTGGGACAATGGCCTGTGTGGACCTCCAGCCTGGCCCAGAACAGCTGCAAGGTCTGCTGCTTCTCTGCAAATGATGTTGAAGGACAGAAGGTGAAATCAAGGGTTTCATATACTATAAAATCAAGTCCAGCATTTGGTTTGCTTTTTTTTTTGTTTAATAGGGTAACTTTGCTGTGATAAATATGTCTCAGAAAGTGGGAACCCAAACAGCAATAGTTCAAAGACATTTTTCCAGTGCCACACATTTAAGCTGCTCATCACAGCACAGCTTCGTTGGGCGAAGTGTAACAGGGATCGTGTCCTCTCTTCCTGCCGAGGGTGTAAGAGCAAGGCACCAGTTCACAGATCTTGAAGAATGTGACAGTGGTATTTCAGCAGCTCTAATGCTCTGCAGCCTGTGAAGGCTGCACAGTAACTGAAAGGAAATATCTTTGGTTTTATTCACTTGGCTTTATTCCTAATTCACTCTTTGATGCCATCAGCCTGGGATAATAAGTTTTCAGAGATATGCTTGAAATTAAGGAAATGAGTCTGATTAAGTCCTTTAAACATACTTTGAGAGAGAAATGTGTAACAATAGAGATATTAAAGGTCCTATTTTCAAGAATTCTAATATGAAATCAAAACATTGAGCTGCTAGATGGTGAGATCCATTAGCAGTGTGTGTGCATTCTTCAGATGGAGAGGGTATCACCTTCTTCAGCTAGGACAGTTGCCAGAGAGCTTGAATCTGTCCTCTGTGCTGGGTGGGCAGTGATCAGCAGATTCATTTCACAGTAAAATACTTGCAGCTAAATAATAAAAGCACAGACTCTTGCCCTTTGCCTGTTGTATTTTGCTGGGTAGAAGTGATGGTTTCTCAAGAGTCTCATGTTCAAGGTTTGTATGTGGGGGTCTTTTAGCTCTGTTTAGCTAGTTGCTTTATTTTTCTTAGCAGTCCTGGGGTAATTTAGCTGTATAGGTTACCTAGTATGGGGTTTATGCTGTCCACTGGTCAGGGTGGAACTCCCCGCCATTTACTGGAATATTTCCCAGTGAAGTCATCAGCGTTGCAGGTACCTACTGGGTCCCTTTGGCAACTTTTCCCTGTGGCTGGGACAACTGCTACCAAACTCAACCCTCTGTCACAGTGCAGCAGGCTTTGCTCTGCTGTAATGATCACCAGTGCTGATGTTGTGCCCCAGGATTTCAGCCCAGTCTGCAGGCTGGATGGGACAAGCCCTTTGCAATCCATCAGGAAACTGGTGTCCTCGGTGGAGACAATCCCTCAGGGAGCTTTTGTGTGTGTGCTGCGTGGCAGCTTTCTGAAATACTATGGTGGAGGTGTGAAAGCAGATAACAGCACTCAGATCCCACTTTTCCTTAGGTATGATGTGAGCTAGGCAAAGGCTGTCAGTCCTACTGACTGAAAGAATTCTGCCTTATTTTAAAAATAGAAGGGAGAGGGAAAGGGACAAGTACCAACAAAAAGGATGTGCCAAGTAGCTCCACAGTGATTCTATTACAGCTTTGTGGCAGCAGGGAACCAGGAGAGGAGAGTGGAAGGTAGGTTCTGTGGAGGGAATAGTCTTCAAAGGCCCCGGCAAGTAATCTGGAGACAGGATCCTGTGACCTCCTTTACTGCTTCCCATGGCAGTCATGGGGCTAGTGAGAGGAATAGGAAAGCACGGTATTTTTTTTCCATCTACTATAAAAAGTAGCTTTTTAAGATCTTGTTCAAGTAAATGGAGCAATGAACTCTCCTTTGCCCCTGACGGCTGTTGAAGACATGCGACTTACTAGGTAGGCTGCTGTTGTAATGGAAATAACTAGCCAGGCTATTTTAAACCATAAAGAACTGGATGTCTGGGAAATGGGGAAAAAGGA
Source organism: Hypocryptadius cinnamomeus (assembly GCA_013400635.1). NCBI lineage: Eukaryota > Metazoa > Chordata > Aves > Passeriformes > Zosteropidae > Hypocryptadius > Hypocryptadius cinnamomeus. Next base: position 27,340 of record VYZP01030515.1, on the reverse strand, counting down.
TTGGGTGGCACAAGAGAAAAGAAACTTCATCTGTGACAATCTTGGGCACTTTGTACAATTTCCTCTTAAAGCGATTTCACAAGCTCATCTGGCAGAGAAGTGATAAATTGTTCAACAACTCAGGCTTGCCAAAGTAGTTTTAAGCTTTCAAAGGAAACTTTTAAAGACTTGTGGCTTTCAACTGCATGTGAATCATCTCGAAGAGTGAAACTATAATTGCTAACCTTCATTTAATGAGTTACCATATACCTGTCTGTGTTCATGAGCTCTGGCACTCAGTTCAAGAGTCACATTCCCATGCAGATCCCATGCCCGTGCCCTAGAGCCCAGAGGGATGCCACTGCTGTTGCCAACCTAGTGAACTTGAAAATCTAAGCTGGCAGAGCCTGCAAGCAACTGAGGTCAGAGAAAACACATAAAGGCAGTAAGAGGAATGTCATGTCCACACACACAGCTAAGGCACAGAGCTGTGTCCTTTCTCAGCCCCTTTTCTTATGAGCTTCTTTTTGTTTGCCTAAGGCTGTATGGGGATTAGAGAGAGTGGGCTATGGGGATTTTATCCCCTGTGTAACACCCTTGCCAGGAAAATCGAACAAACACGGCCAGAGGTGTCCCACAGGAGGCCCCACAGCTGTCCTCAGGGAGGGCTTGTTGGTACAGGGCTAGCAGAGGTGTGCTTGCAGCATCTGGGACCAGATATGGCCAGCTGGCTGCTGGTGCACTGCAGAGGTGGGTCCCATAAGCTCCTCTGAGCTAAGGCACATATTTGTACAACCCTACCAGAAAAGGCAGGGTGGAACACGCTAATATATACACATTAAAGAGACTGAATAAATAAACAGTAGGTTCTGATTTATTTTCTCTGCTACTTGGATATCTTAGTTTTGGCACAAGATAGATTCCATACACAAATGTGATCACCAGATAGGTTTTTGTCCTGCCTGATTTAGAAACCACGTGCAAAGGAGAAAAACTTCACAAATGTTCTTAAAGCATAATGATATTTATGCTGTTTATTGCCAAAGCACATAAAATCCTTGGCCCCTTTCAGCTAGGTAATATACAACAGGTAACTGTGCTAATCTCTGCTCTGGAGGATTTACAGTTACAGATGGAAGATAACAGTGAGTACAGTCAGACTGGGAAAGCACATAAAATGTGATTAGTCAGTCTGAGACTCACTAAATGCTGTACACTTAATAAGCATTGTTCAGCTTATTTGTGCCTCAGCTGGGAGAGAGTGCAGGGTTTGGTGGGGCAAAGCCAGACATGGAAAACAGCAAACACCCTCGACACTGGGAGGGAGCAGTTGAGAAATGTCATGTGTAAGAAATGTTCTAGTCACAGAAAGTTGTAAAGGACTTGTAAGTTTTATTATGAAGTGGGACTTGTACCCAGTTAAGGTTTCAGGTGGAATATGTGTAACAATGCAATCAAAATCATCATGGGCAGCCAGTTAAGAAAGGCTGCGGGACTTAGCACTCCTCCTGTCCTCAATCCCCACGCTGCTTACCTCCTCCCACTGAGCAAAGTCTGGAGGAATTACACTGTCTGTGAATGGCCATAACATTTCCAGAAGCACTGACAATGCTGGATTGTGTTCTCTGGCTCATTTCCTCCTGCTAACCAATCCCTCTAAAGTGAACAGAATGGAGGAGAAAAATTGTTGTTTTTCTTGTAATTTCTCTTGTAATTTACTTCATTTTTTCTACCAGGTTAAACACCTGATGTTTTAAAAGCACTGAATGCTGTGATTTTTAGGTGTATACCTAGAAATAACTTGTGAGGGCCTCACTTGAGGGCCCTGTGAGCCCTCTCTTCCCTAGGGAAGCTGCAGCCAGGAATGCTGCAGGAGAGCTGAGGTTGCCAGGCACTTCCAGCACTGCAAACCAGACTGATGCCAAGAGAGCTGGAAAGCAGGGAGTGTGCCAACCACAAAATTAATCTCTGAGTTAATAAAAGCCTGCATGGTTTGAGGTTTGTGAAGCAATAAACGAGTTCAAATTTGCCAGCGACTGAAAAAGAAAAGCAATTAGGTGTTAAGGGAAACCTTCTAATGGGGATAAAGATAATACATTAGAATATACAATGGGTTGAAAAATGTGATGAGAAATTAATCTTTAATTGAAAATTACTAAAGGCATTTTGATGAAGAACATAGAAATGTATATATCAAAGCAAACCTTTTAACTCCTTTTACTAATAGGGAATGATAGAGTAAGAGCTTCTGTTTAACAGCACTAATAATTTCATAATATTTTTCCTCTGAGTCATATGATAGGCTCTTTTTACCAGTCAGTACTTCATCCAAAAAAAAAAATCTCCTTGGCTTTTCCTCATCATAGTAGTTTCTAGGTCTGTATGACCTAGAAAGCTACTTGTACTAATGTGTTTTACCTCTGTCTTTCCAACACCCAGGCAGAAGGGTACCCATTTCAATCTCCCCACAATCCTATGACTCCACTGGGGACACTGCTAGCAAGTTTGGAAGGCTAAAAGAGGTTATGAGAAAAAGTGAGCCTGAGGAAATACCTCAGTGTGATCCAAATGGAACCTGGGGGAGTCCTTCATCAATGTGTTGTTAGATGACTCAAATGTGCACAATTTCAGTGGCATCAAAGGGGGCTTTTCTGGCTTTAAAACAAAACATCTTGCTCAAAAGGGAAGAATAGGCAACAATAAAGACATATATAGATAGGAATTTTGCAAGCTGATTGCAATGGGTAGTTTTGCAGTTTGCAAAAGGGGTAACTAGCTAGGGAAATCCAATGAAAATATATTGGCCAGTACCACTGACCACCAGTGGCATTTCCTTGAGGCACATATAAAATCCTAGCAGTGATTTAGGTTGGATGTTGGACAACAAAAATTGCAATTCAATTAAAAAAATCCCAGAAATTATTCAGTAATTTTTCTGTTCTTTGTTAAAAAAATTGACACAACAGTGTCACCATATTGGAGGTATTTCACATGGTCTTTCACATGTAACCAGAGTGAATGAAAACCACTGGTTCATACCCATCTTTAAAACTTTCATGCAAAAGTGTTTTAAGAATTGCCTAAGAAGATCACCAAACTCTTAGTACTGATTTCTCAGTAAATACTGCATCACTTAATTTCCAGAGAATCAGGGGAGGTAACTGCTGAGTCTTTCCATAAAACCCAGTGACTGGCGGTCCCGGGTAAGCAGGGACAGAAGCTTGGCCAAGCTGACACCAGCCTTGGCAAGAGTGGTGAGGTGTGCAGTCAACAGAGAATCAAACTGTGACAGTAGAGTTAGCACATTAACAGAAAATAGATGTTTTTAGGGTTTTTTTGAGTAGAGGAAGGCGTCCATCTGATTTGAGTCAGAGCAGCTCAGCGTTATGTGTGGGTGGCTGCCAGAAGGGGCAGTTTTCTCATTTTGTTTTCCTCTCATTCCCTTAAACAGTGGTAACATGAGTGAATCAACTCACCAGGCCAACAAAAAACGATGCCTTTTCTTTCTATCACTGTCAGAATTTCCTGCTGGATTCCCATGCTGGGCTGACTCACCCCAGAGCTGTGGGGTCACTGGAGCTGTCACAGGAAGCCCAGAGTGGTGCTGGGGTGATGTGATGTTCTGCCAGATGTTCAGTCACTGCTGGGGTTGCATGCAATGAGATGTAACAGTGAATGTCTCCCTTCATCTGCAATGGAGAAGAACTACTGGAAAAAAATAATATGTGAAAATAAATATAGATCCTATTGTGGCTTACAAATCCTCTAAATGCTTTGCAGTGCTCTTCAAAATTGAGCAGTTGACAGAAGCAGGGATGGGTTATTAAAAGCAGGTGTAGATAGGACAATAGGAAAGATCCCTGATCACTTCTGTCAGGCTGAGGGGAAGAGCTGAGTGACCACTGTGGGGCCGGGGTTGTGTCCAGCGCCCGAGCTGGGGTCTGCGATGGATCCCCTCAGCGGTGCCCCAGGGCACTCAGGCCTTACAGGGATTTCCCTGAGGTGATGCCCACCCTCTCTCACCCCTGCCTGACATACCCAGTGGTCACACTGAGTGCGATGTGCAGAGCTGCTCATCTGGGGCTTGCCTGCCAATGTTCACCAGTGCTGGGTGGAGCCAAATCCCCCAACAGCAGCCCTAAAGCTCTTGGCCGGTGTCGTTCCCTGTCCCGTGACAATGGAGGTGATGCTGGAGGTAACTGGCAGAGCTGGTCCTGACTCCACAGAGATGTCTGCTGTGTAGCTTTTAGGGGCAGCACCCAGCCCCAGTGCCTGCAGGACACCCCACGGCCAGCACACGTGGCCTGGGGACCCCGGCTCCCACCCTGAGGTGGGGTCCTGCAGCCCAACACCCACTGCCATCCCTGTCCCAAGGGGACCCCTCGTCCTGCCCCGCAGAGCCCTGCATAGCCATGTGCCCCCACAGCCATGTGCCCCACAGCCATGTCCCCCCACAGCCAC